>LZPO01035794.1:24668-37741 GCA_001675575.1 Neotoma lepida | reverse complement strand
AGGCTTTCTCTGCTTCATATTCTGTAAAATGATGTTTTTTTCAGGCTGTATCTTGTCCCAAGAGACTCCTTTTAACAAGCAGGTTTTTAAAATTATTTTGTTTTATGTGTATGAATATTTTGTCTGAATGTATGTCTGTAGGCACCACATCCACGCCAGGTGCCTACAGAAATCAGAAAAGGATGTCAGATACCCTGGAACTAGAGTTATGGATGGTTTTGAGCCATCATGTGGGTGATAGGAATTAAACTCAGGTCTTCTGCAAGAGCAACAAGTGCTCCTCACTCCTGAGCCAACTCTCCAGCCGTAAAAACAGCTTTAAACTCCAGTTGGAGTACAAACACAGAGATAGGATGACTCTGTATGTTGGTGGGCACACAAACAGCACAGGCACTATCTGCATGGCACATAATGATAAACAATTTATTCCTGAAAATAAAGAGTGCCACAGTATAAATTTATCAAGGCAAACCGGGACCACATGAGCACATGAGTGTATTGAAATAATTTCAGGAAAATGGTGCCAAAGAGCTTACAAATGTACCAGACCACAGAAAGGGTGCAAGACCCAGACCCCATGAAGAGGAGGACATCTCACACTGTCAAACAACACCATTGGTAGACACATCAAGAGTGGCAGTCCTGAGTGTCCCAGGGCCTTCAGCCCAGCGTAGACCCTACTGTTGACACTGCCTAGTCAAATTACCACCTACCCATGCACCTGCTCATTCATCTGGACCTCCTGTGTGTTCATTTGTCCACTCAGCCAACTATAGTCTTCTTAGTCCTGCACACATTTCTGCTGCTTGACTCCACCTGGGGACGAAAATACTGTGTTTGCAGATTTAAAAGGAAAACAACCTTAATACTATTGCTACATCAGCTTTTCCTGATTTCAGTTTCAGATCTGGGAATATTTCAGATTTAGGAATATTTCAGATTTGAGACTTTCAGATTAGAGATGCTCATCCAGTGAGAGCTCTGATAATATTCCAAATTTAAAGAAAATTCTGAAGTACTCTTATTCCGAGCATTTCAGTAAGGGATACTTAGTCTGCACCTCAGGCCAAATAGCTTACACAACAGGAGTTTGTTTTCTCACAGATTTAGAGGGTTGAGGGTCACGATCTAGGTATTAGCAGGGTTAGTTTCTGCTGAGGCTCTTTAGTTTACTGATGGCCAGCTGTCCTTCTTGCTGTGTCGTTGCACGGCCTTCCCTGTATGTTTACCTGTATCTTACTCTCCTTTTCTTATAAGGACACCAGTTAGGTTTGATCAGAACCTACCCCAATGACCTATTTAAAATTTAATTATCTCTTTGAAGGCCTTTTCTCCAAATACAGTGACATTCTGAGGTATTTAGAGTTAGAATTTCAACATATAGATCTGGAGAGTACTGTGCAGCCCATGACATTTTCTGAATTGAACTACAAATCGAGAACTACTTCCATCAAATCTCAATAAGGGTTTTCATAGAATTTGGCAACCTGAAGATTAAGATGGTGTGTTATAAAATATTATTTTAACTAGGCAAAGATATGTTACATTTGTTTATGCTGCAAAATATTTAACTATGTAAAGGTGGATTACATTTGTTTATGCTGCATTTGTGTAACAATGTAAAGATGTATAATTACATAAAGATGTATTGCATTTGTTTCACCTTGCCTGCCTAAGGCACCTGATTGGTCCAATAAAGAGCTGAACAGCCAATAACTAGACAGGAGAAAGGATAGGCGGGGCTGGCAGGCAGAGAGAATAAATAGGAGAAATCTAGGCTTGAGAGAAAAGAAGAAGAAAATGAGAAGAGAATGAGGAGAAAGAGGGAGACACGCTGGGGGCCAGAAGCCAGAGAGCTGCCAGCCAGTCATAGAGATAGCAGGAAAAGTAGGACATAGAGAAAGAAAAGGTGGATAAAGAGAAGCAAGATAATTTGAGTTAAAGAAAAAAAAGCTAGTCAGAAATGAGTCCGAGCTAGGCTGAGCATTCATAATTAATAAGAAGTCTCCAAGTCATAATTTAGGAGCTGGTAGGCCAAAACAAAAGGCCTGGTACAATAGTGGGACATACTTAAGAATATATAGACTTACCGTGGAACAGAATAATATAAGCATTGTTGGAAGCTAACCAAATAGACCATTAGACCAGAGTAGAGAATGGAGAGTCAAAGCTATGTGTGAATGGACCCTTGGAAAGGGAAAGGGGACATAGAATTCCAGAGGAGCAAATACATGTTTCTCTTCATTGATGTCCAGTTGTTTCAGCATCATTTATGGCCTCTAGATATCCATTTAGGAAAAGTATTGACTACTTTCTTTACCTTGGACAAAAATACATTTCAGATGTATAATAGACCTACATGTGTTAAAATGCAATTTAAAAGCCTCTGTAGAACAATATAGCTGACTATCATCATGACCTAAGGATAGGAAAATGCTTCTTAAATAAACCACAAACAGAAGAAACCATAAAGGGAAAGGATGATAAAATCAAGCAAATTAAAATGAAAAACATCTGCATAATAAAATACCAGACAGAAAGGGATGGAGAAGTACAAATAAGGAGAAAATGCCAGTAATGTGAGAATATACTGTGCTCTATGCAAACAAATTAGCACGAGATGACACAGTAACCACCTTAAAACAGTCATTAGTTTGTTAGCACTGTATATATGGGTTTTAAATACCAGTTCAGAATGCTGAGGAAAATCATTTCAAACTTGTTATTTTCAAAATTAAAATGGTAGAGTATATAGAAATAAAATGTACTTCAGAAGAGAGGTTGTATTTAAGATCCATATAGACATGTAATAAAAATACAAAGATAGCCAGGCCTGGTGGCTTATGTCTATAAACCTAGCATGTCTGAGGCTAAGGCTGGAGAATTGCCTTGAGTTCAAGGCCAGCCTGGGACAGACAGTGACTTCCAGCCATCTTGGGCTACAAAAATGAGACCCTGTGGGGACAAAGAAAGAGAGATACAGTGGAATAATAATCCCATTTTAAAAAATGTTTCTGCATCTGAATGTTCCAAAGGGCATTTGTGCATGTGTGTGGAGGGCTGAGGTCAACTTCAGGTGTCATTCCTTAGGCGCCGTCCACCTCATTTTTTTTTTTTAAACACAGGATCTTTCACAGGCCTGGAATTCCCTGTGTTCATTGGCTGGCTGGCCAACAAATCTCTTCCTGTCTCTGCTCCTCCAGTATTAGGATTATAAGCAGGTGGCGCCAAACCTAACTTTTTTTTTCCCACATGGGTTCTGAGGATTGAACTCAAGTCCTTGTGCTTGCATGGCAAGCATTTTACGGGAGGAGCCGTCTTCCAGCCCAAAGTGCTTCTGTCTTGGAGGGAGGGAAGTACGATGGGTCAGACAGCACAAGTAGAAACTTTAATAGTGTTTGTATTTTACATCTGAAGCAAGGCAGGGACACTAGTGCCTTTGTGTTCTTCTCAACACCTTTTCACATGTTTGAGAGATCCCATATTTTTTAAAGAGACCACCTTCAACTTCAGGCTCTAATGATAATAACAAGGGAATAACAAAATTCATTACCAATTGATAATGAATTTTGTCTACTTTTCAACACGCCACAAATTGATGTTTGGTAAAAGTTCTGATCTCTGAAGGCAAGGATGAATATGGGACAAACTGGAGCTAGAGGCAGATGAGAGGAGGCAAGAGTGGAGGGGTGTCAGTCCGCAGAGGGAACTATTGGGCTCCTGTCCCTCAGTCACACAGGGAACTGCCCCTGGGACCACAGATGGCCTCAGATGGTGACCTCAGCAGTTCCACAGGAAAACCATGTCATTACCGTGGCTTTGCTCTTATGTGGAATGGAACAGTTGCTACAGTGTGGCCTAGATGTACAAAACAAATGCTAAACACTGACTATTAGGGAGAATTAAAGCTGTCTTTTTCAAAAACATGAACAGCATGGCCTTGGGAGGGATGCTTGAGCTGGGGGGCTGGGACTCAGTGGATGAGAAAAATGATGGAATTTTCCTATTGTCACAGCTGTTAGTCATTTTCAGGAGAGGATAGTGGATTCTCTCATCTTTTTAATTTATGTCCTTTAAGTTTTATAGGTATCACCATACTTTGGTATAAAGGATATTTTAATCTGTAGAACTAACTTTGAGGGACTGTTCAGTGATATTCAAATAATGATAAACTGCCAGCACTGCAAAGAGAAAAGGCCCTTTGCTGAATCTCACATTGTAAATATTCTCACCATGGCCTGATTTTTATGTGACATCTCTGAATGTGGAAATGGGAAGGGACGGGCACAGTTGGCTTTTGAAAGCCCCACCAGACTGGCTTTGACACGCTACTTCAAAGGTCCTTTCTAGCAGAATGGTGAGCAAGTGTCTCAGCCATAAAGAAGACTTGTTGTGAGATATTAGATTACACTGTGTAAAGATGTGTCACTGAGATTGGTTTAATAAAAAGCTAAATGGTCAATAGCTAGGCGGGAGGTATAGCTAGGACTTCTGGACAGGGAAAGCTCTGGGAAGAAGAGAGATGGAGTTGCCAGCTGGATGCAGAGGAAGCAGGACATGCAGGAGGAGAGGTAAGAGCCACGAGTCATGTGGCAACTCATAGATGAATAGAACTGGGTTAACTTAAGTTATAGTGCTAGGGGGACGAGCCTAAGCTATAAGCCAAGCTTTTATAATTAATAATGAGTCTCTGTGTTGTTTTGTGAGCTGTGTTGTTTTGTGGCTCAAAGAAAAATTCTTTACCAGGGCAGGGGAGATTCCCAATCCCTCTCAGCTTGAAATGCTGAGATTTCATTGTTCCACTTAGGATGTCAAAGCACTTCTTTCATAGCTAAATGTTTTTACAGGATATCTAAACTCTATTTCCAGTTTAGAAAAGAAATAGAGATTTATTGTCCTTCCTGAAGGCATCAAAGACCAGAACTGCTAATGAAGTTTGATTTACATATAGCTCTTTGCAAATCATTGCCAGCCAAGAGGACAAGTATCTTTATAGTTCTTGGAGAAGTTTCTAAGGGTCTGTGTTGGTTAAAATGATCTGAGTACCACTAACAAACACCCTAGCTCAGTTTTCTTGTTAAGCAAAGACATAAGTGACAGTAGGGAATGAGACCTTAAGGAAGGAAACATCTAGACTGATTGATTCAGAGGATCAAGAATGCCATAAAGAATTCAGGTTCTCCCATATTTCTGCCAGTTCATCACCCTTTGTCCTGTTTAGGATTTCCCATAGTTGAAGATGGCAGCCATGTTTCAGGTAACCATGACAACTCTGATCTAATGAAAGAGCTAAAGCCATTTTTAAAAAAAGAAAGAAAGAGAGAAAGAAATTAGACCTCATAAAATTAAATTTAAAAAACCTTTATGCACAAAAGAATGTTGTCAAGAAAGTGAAAAGATAATCCAATAAACGAGAGGGGAAATTTGCAAATTATTTTCTATTAAGAGTTTAGTAGCTAGGCATAGTAGCACCCAGGACTTGAAAGGCTGAGGCAGGAATATATTGAGTTCAAGGTCAACCTGCGCTATGTAGCAAAACCATGAAAACAAAAGGCCAAAACAAAACCCTAAATAGTTAAAGAAGTCTTGTATTCAACAATGAAAATACAAACAACAGTTTAAAAATAGGCATATATATATATTTCTGTAAGGAAAATACATGGATGTCTAATAATTACATAAGTAATGTTCAGTATCATTACACAAAGAAAATGAAAACTCAATATTCCACTTAACACACACTAGAGTGTCTATAATAAAGACAGAAAGTAGTGAGTGCTGATAGGTCTTGGAAAAATTGGACTACTGGTATGTTGCTTGTTGAATTGTAGGGTGGTACACCTACTTTGGAAGACATAGAGTTAACATACAGCCCAGTATGTTATACTCCAAGGTAAATAAGCAAAATAGACAAAAATACATATCCTCACAAAACTTTATACACAGATGTTCATATTTACATTATTTATAATAACCCCAAATTGGAATGAGCACAAGTATGCGTTGACTAATTAATGAACAAGTAAAATATGGTGACATGTAATATAGTATACAGTATATAATAAATAACAATATTATTCAAACATAAAAAGATATGAAATTCTGATGTATGCTACAAGGCCAAAGCTTAACAACTCTGCTAAATGAAAGAAGCCAGTCTTAAATAACATGTACTTCATGATTTCATTCATAGGAAGTTTCCAGAATAGACAAGTCCATAGAGACAGAACAGACTAGGAACTGTCACAGGCAACTTGGGGAGGAATAGGACACAATTGCTAATATGTGTGGGGCTTCTTCTGGGGTTCCTGACATGTTCTCAAATTAGCTAATGGTAGTGGCTGTGCGACTGTATGACTGCACAATTGCTTCAAACCACTTATAGGCACTTTCAAAGATTAAGGTAATAGCATGTGAATTGAACCTCAGTAAAAAAACAAAACATTTATATGCCTATTGCTTGGCTTTAGGGGAAACAGGACCAAAATGCCAATGGGATAATGAAAATTTTGTTTTGTTGAATTTGTGATTGTACAACTTACTCATTTCATTTTATCCCCTCCCGACTCTTTGTCTTATGACTTAATTGTGTCTGGTGATTCTCAACCCAAAGGGTACATTCTAGAGCACCAGGGGAGCTTTGACAGAGCAGAGTGCTTGGTTTCCATCCAAGCCCAACTGGATCAGAATCTCTGCTTTGCTACCCACAACGTTGCTGTCTAACTTGGTTAAAATCTCCCAGTGAGAGGGCTGGGGAAAGAGCTCAGCAGTCAAGTGTCTGTCATGCCCATGCTTACAAAGCGGGTGCAAGAGAAGTGGAGACAGATGAATCCCTGGAGGTTGCAGGCCTGCCAGCCTGGCCAAATCAGTGAGCCCTGGGTCCCAGTGAGAGACCTTGTTTCAAAAAACAAAGTGGTTCACTCTTGAAGAATGAAGACTTCTGGCTTCCACACACATACATACATGGGCACACATGCACACACACACACACACACACACACACACACACACACACACACACACACACACACACCCTTACAGCCATTCCTGTATGTTGGCAAGACCGAGATAGTGAAAGGGTAGCCCAGAGTGTGGACAATCCTGGGGCAGGTTGTATGGCGATCCTTTAAAGAACTCTTCTTAAGTCAGATGTGAATATAATTTATATGTGGCAAACTTTACCTTTTTAAAGTATTCATTTAAAAAAATACTTATTTTCATTCGTGTGTGTGTGTGTGTGTGTGTGTGTGTGTGTCCACAGAGGCCAGAGGCCAGAAGAGGGTGTAGGATCCCCCGGCACTGGAGTTACAAGTGACTATGAACCACCCAGTGTTGGTGCCTGGCATCAAAATCGTGGTCCACTGGGAAGAGCAGCAATTCTTCTTGTCCACATAGCCATCTTTCTAGCCCTTCAAGGATGCATTTTGGTGAGTCTTGACACATGAATAGTTCTATAACAACTTCATTGGTCAATACACAGAGCATTTCTATACCCCCACCCCAATTTTTGTGTTCTTTTGTAATCCTCTCTTTCCTCTATGTATTAAATATGCATTTGAGAATGTTAGGCAACATTAGAAAGCAAGTCTTGAAAATATAAGTAAGAAAACAGAAGACAAAATTACTATATAAAGAGTAAAAAGAAGCAAAAATTTCCATATAATGCAATCTTAATTTACCCAGTCTTTATTGAGCATGTGCACAGCTATGCATATTTCTCCATGCATGCATTCATTTGCAGGAAAAATAGTGATTATCTCCAAAGTTGAGAATTATAGGAAATATTAATTTTCTTCTTTATATTTTTTCTGCATTTCCTATTTAGACTATAATAGTAAATTGCTTTTATAATGAAAATAATATTTAGTAAATAGCAACCACTGTGCAAGTGATACATAAAGAGCTTCCTAAAGAAAGCTGCCATCTCCACTAGGTTCCAGACTCCTAGCTGTAAATCCAGCTCTCTGGCCCCACATACCTCAGGCAACTGGCTTTCTAGCAAGTGTTATTGCCAAAAGAGAATAATAAGAAGATATTGACTTCCAGTGAGGTGGGTATCAAAAAATATTGACCCAAGAGAAGAAAATATTGATGGGAAAAGAATCAAGGTCTTTCATTGCCTTGAAAGGAGTAATAAACCTTCCACTTTGCTGAATTCCACATTCTGTTCATTTTTACAGGCAATTGCACATTTCAAGTTAAAGACGGCACATCCTGGTAAGCACTGTTAGAAGCTTGAATTTAGAGTTTGCTAGAAAGGAAATAAGGGGAAAAAAGACAATCTTGTAGGTACAGAATAAGCATAATTTGCAGGGAGACAGAATGTGTGCCAAGATATCCTGACAATAAAGTCTGTTCAGGTTTGTCTTCAGCTCCTTCAGAACTATTCGGCAGCATCCTAGTTAAAGACATTATAGGAGAACACAGCAACCACCTCAAACAGACCAGCTTCAGCTCTCCAAGGGAGACATAACTGAGTTAGTCTCCCTCAGAGCCAGCACATCAGTCTATTGTGTTTCTGGTGATTTCTTAGGACAAATACAATGGGAGATGATGATAACTGGAATGCTTTCTTCTACATTTTTCTCAAATAAAAGAAGATGATATAATAGCATGTTGGTTAGGTCATTGAGCCAGACACTTTTTCCCGGGTTGTTCTAGAGTGGGTTTTTCAGTACTGCTAGACAAAATGGTGAGCTGGAATTTGTTTCATGTTGAATTTGTCCACTGGTTGTGTGTGTTCTTATAGTAGCAGTTTTGTGTTGTTGTTGTTTTGTGTTGTGTTGTGTTGTATTGTCATTGTTTGAGACAGGAACTCATTATGTAGTCCGTGATGGCTTTCATTGTGCAATCTCCCTGCTTAAGCCTTCTAAATGCTGGGATCACAAGTGTGTGTCCCCAAGCCCAGTTCTCAGTATAGGTTCTGATGTCATTTTTCCATTGTTACATTGAAGACATCTCTGAAATATAGTAACTTTAAATAATCATTGATTTTTCATTGTTCTGTGTTTGGTAGTTTGGATTACCAGTTGTCCTGCAGATACTGCTGAGCTTCCTCAAATGTCTGGTGTCTCAGTCAGGATGCTCAGGTGAGCCATCTCTCTCTCTTTTTTTCTGTCTTTCTCCAGAGGCAATGTAATCCAACAGGGAATACTTGGACCTACAGGGCCACAGGGGGACAAATCTTAGAGTCATAGTTTCTATCCTTTAGCTTTGTTCTACTGGGAAAGAGAAAGTAACAGAGCTAGTTCTGGTCCAATAATGAAAGAGAATCAGGAGTTCAAGGATATGAGACACTGTGAAAGGCAGAAAGGAAGGAAGAAAAGGAAGAAGGAAGGAAGGAAGGAAAATCTTAAATGGTAAATAGACTCATTCTGTGTGATGGGGAGCAACAGGGAATCCATTTTTAGCCCCTGTGGTCTTAACTTACAGGCAACACAGTGAACCTAAAAGAACAATAAGCTTTGGAATTGGACTTTCCTGTAGCCAAGTTATGGCCTGCTACTGGATGTGACTCCATCTCTTTCTGAAGTCTTACATAAGCCTGTATTCTTTGCAGCACATTAATAAATCCAGTTGCTACTAAAAAACACTTTTTTTATAATTCTTAGAATAATTGTAGCTCTAAGAAACAAAATCCTGAATTCAGAAAATTCTGTTATAGAAAAACACCAGGAGTAGTTCACTCAATAGTTTGGTAGTTGTCATTAAAGCCAGATTCCCTCCATGTATTTCCTTCCTTTCTTTCCTTCCTTTCTTCCTTCCCTCCCTCTCTCCTTCATCTCTTCCTTCCTTCCTTCCTTCCTTCCTTCCTTCCTTCCTTCCTTCCTTCCTTCCTTCCTTCCTTCCTTCCTTCCTTCTTCCTTTTCTTCCTTCCTTTCTGCCTTTCACAGTGTCTCATATCCTTGAACTCCTGATTCTCTTTCATTATTACTTCCCAACTTCTGCTGTGGTTCCCAGAGTTCCTTCCATAGAAAATGACTTAACAGAAAGTTAAGTCATCCTTGATACTTTTCTTAGTCTCTGGCCAGTGCTTTTTCTGGGGAGTCATAAGGTGTCATATATGCCACGACTTTAGGCATTCTATACAGATGGGACAATATTCACCTCCTATTTGGTGTGTGTGTGTGTGTGTGTGTGTGTGTGTGTGTGTGTGTGATTGTCATTGAGTCTTTGCAAATATATTCTCCTCTATGTTTCATTTGCTCTGAATGCAGTTCATGTTCTTGACTGAATTGGTTGCTAGAAACTGCTATGGAATTATCCTGGTTAGCTTAGAAGAGTCAAAAACAACTTCCTATTCTGCCTCTGCCTACATCAAGATATGAAGTATTCCAGCCACACGTACCCACGGTCATGGACTCTGCTGTTCTCCTTGCCCACAGTGCTGGACCACACCCTCTCAACCCTGAGCCAAAATAAACTCCCCTCTTCAAGTTCATCTTGTCAGGCATTTGGCTGCAGAAAAGAGAACTAATACTAATACAGAAAATTGGTACTGAGAAGTGGAGACACTTAAGTGACAAACTTTTGTCAAGTGATTTGTAGCTATTCTGAACTCTTTTACAGAAGGAATGTTGAAGAGTTTGGGACTGTGGGCTTGAGAAATTCTGGAATGCAGTAAACTGAACTCAACGGGCCAATCATGGACGTTTGGAAGACCAGAATGCTAATACAAACGCAGGCACTAAAGACTATGTTCGTGTGGTTTCAGGGGATAGAAAGGACTCTACTGGGAATTGGGCTATAGACCATTCATGTTATATTTGGCAAAGAATTTGGCTATGCTTTGTGTCCTGAAAACATGAATGAGGCTAAGTTAAAAATTAATGGACTAAGTTGTTTGGTGAAAGGAGTTTTAAGACAATATAACACCCAGGCTGTAGAGTAGTTGTTGCTTGCTTTATTTACCAAGATATACAATGAGAGGGGGAAAGAGTAGAAAATGGGACAGAAAAATATGCAAAATGTGCATCTTAGCAAGGAAAAAAACACAAAGCTAGTTTAAGTTGTGAACAGCATTTGGTTGACTACTGTCTATAATTGTTGAAGAATTTCATATCAGGAAGGAGAAACTTCAGACTTTGCTCTGGGAAAATAAGAAAGGTGTCTTGAAGGCCAGACTCCACTCATTAAGAAGGTCCAGAGGTGTAATAATGCAAATTCATTTGAAAGAAGGGTATCTGAAACCATAGAGCCTTCAAGGTACCCCCTGGAAAATAGTTGTTCAGGGGAATATTTTCCAGGTTCAGTCTCAAAGGCATGCAAAACACCATGGTCCAAGTTGGCTACAGAACCTGGAGTCATTCATGCAGTGTTGGTTTCATAGGCATGTAAAATGTAGGTGGTATGGGGTCATGGAGGCTTGCACCAAGGTTCCAAAAAGCTGCGTAGGCCAGGCAGTATGGCACAGGGATAGCTTCTTTGAATGGAACTCCCAAGTAAGGCTGTGTGTGAAGTTTTGAAGATGAAGCCTATATTGTATTGAAGACCTCAGAATATTGATGATGCTACAAACACGGGTCCTGTTTTGGAAAACAGGAAGCACCAAGTGGAGAAACAAAATTGGAGGGAAGACGCACAGATTACGTCATTGTGAGTACCGGATGCTGGACATGGAGCTGTAAGTGTTTGGCCTTCTGTGTTTTGGCTTGATCTTTCCTTGTTATCTTCCTGTTACTCTCTTTTGGAATGGCAATATTTACTCTGTATCATTGCATGTTGGAAGTATGTAAATCCCCTTCTTCATTATTATTATTATTATTATTGTTATTATTATTTTGTTTTTATAGAGTCTTATAGTTAAGATATTGCCTTTAGTCCTAGGAGAAACTTTGACCTTTGGATGCTGTTGAAAATGTTAAGACTATGTGAACTTTGGAAGTCAGACTGAATGTATTTTGCATTATGAGATAGTCCTGAGCCTACGAAGGCCAGAGATGAATGTTATAGTTTGAGTGCAAATGCCTCCCATAGGCTCATGTGTCCAAATACTCTGTCACTCACAAGCTGGTGGTGCCATTCTGGGAGGATGTGGAACCTTTAAGAGATAGAGCCTCACTTGAGGAAATGGATCTTCAGGGTGAGGGCCTTGGGGTTTTATAGCACAGACCAGCTTCCTGTTCTGCCCCAGCTTTTAATCTGGTAATGTGTGAGGGTCCTAGCTATATGCTCCCTAACACTACAAACTCTGCCATACCTCACCGCTATGGACTATAGCCTTTAAATTTGTGAGCCAACATAAATGTCTCAAGAAAAAAGAGAAGGAGGAGGATTTGGAGAAGGAGGAGGAGGACCAGGAGATGGAGGAGCAGAAGGAGGCTGAGGAATAGGAGGAGGAGGGGGAAGGGAGGACCAGGAGATGGAGCAGCAGCAGCAGCAGCAGCAGCAGCAGCAGCAGCAGCAGCTATGACCCATTTCCTGGAAAACAGGCTCAGACTTCCCTGCAGCAGATTAAGAGGCCATGAGTAGATCCTGAAATAAAATTGAGGTTTTTAGGTAGAAGCGGTAGCTCACATCTATTATCCCAACATTTGGGAGACTGAGGCAGGAAGATTGCCACAAGTTCAAGGCTAGCCTGAGCTACATAGTAAATATTCCAGAGCCTTCCTTTTATTTTTAAAAATGAGATCCTTTCATTTAATAGGAAATTCTCTCAGGTAATAGGAAAGGCAGGGCTGTTGGGGGAATTGGCTAACAGTGCCGACCACCACAGCTTTGGCTCAGTGTATTTGATGTTTGAGTAGTTAGCTTTGTCCTTGGGTGTCTTGAGGGACAAATCTATCAAGGTGTGATTACAAGTAACTCAATACATGCTTTGGATAAATACTAACTCAGTAAAGGAAAAAGCTTACCTCTTTCTCTAGGACTCACATTGAAGTGAAGAAGAACTCTGCATGCTGGACAGACTGATCTAAGAGCCCGTGAGTGCAGAACGTATCTGAATGGGATTCTGAGAAGAAATCCTACAATGCAGAGGCCAATCAAGATTAAATGAAATCAGCCCCAACCTCAATCTTACAGCCTGTGAGAAATTGAAGAATCCACTGCTCCTCCCCCCATCGCCAACTTTT
>LZPO01035794.1:8018-24159 GCA_001675575.1 Neotoma lepida | reverse complement strand
TCTCCATAGACCAGGCTGGCCTTGAACTCAGACATCGCCTGCCTGTGCCTCTAGAGTGCTGGGACTAAAGATGTGTGCCACCACTGCCCAGCTCTGATTTTATTCCTCTTCAGTCCCTGGCCTTGCTGCTTCAGTCCATTATAACCTTGTTTGTTTCCCCCTTTCCAACCTTACTCATTTCAGGTAGGGCAGTCTAGTGGGGAGGGCAGTATTGCGTGTTTCTTTGATTCACTGCAAGCTCATCGTTAGATCCCTAAATAATTTCTTAAACAAATACAGTCACTTCCCTGAGAAAAATTCACCTCGCCAACTCCTCAGCCAATCCTGTTTCCACGAATCCTCAGACTGAAAGCCTCTGAGTCCTCACCCCTAAGGGTCTCAGTTGAACTGCTGCTTAAAAGCCTAAAAACTTAAAAGCCCTAGTTCCTAGTCCTCACACTTTATATACCTTTCTGCTTCCTGACATCACTTCCTGGGATTAAAGGTGTGTAAACCTTTCTCTGCCCAGACATCACTTCCTTCCTAGTGCTGGGATTAAAGGTATGTGCCACCATGCCTGGCTGTGTTCCCAGTGTGGCCTTGAACTCACAGAGATCCAGATGGATATCTGCCTCCCAAGTGATAGGATTAAAGGTGTGTGCCACCACTGTCTAGTCTCTGTGTCTAATCTAGTGACTGTTCTGTTCTCTGACCCCAGATAAGTTTATTTTGTTAGAACATAAATAAAATATCACCACACATCTGTAACTCCAGTTCTGGGGGATCCAATGTTTTCTTCTGGCCTCCGTAGATAGCAGGCATATGATGTACATACACACAAAGANAGAACACTCATACACATAAAATGAAATAAATAAATCTAAAAATAAAGCAAGACTTCCACCTTGACTCAGGTAATATAGTAGGAAAAATCAGAAAGATGTCATGGAACTGGAAACAGAGTTGGGCCTTGAGAAGTGGGGGCCACGTGGCCAGTGATGGGAGGCGGGAGGAATGCCATGTCTACTTAGATAGGCAGGAGTTGGGCAAAACTAATAATTTGTATTTGTAAGTAGTAGGGGAAGAATTTGGATATGGGGGGTAAAATAGAAAAGGCTGTGATGGGATAATTCCAGAGAACTTGAGAATCCTAATCCTATAGTAAGAATTTCCTGAGAAATTCCAAGTCTATTATGATGAGAGATTTCAGGACCTGGGAAGGCCAACTTTTTTCCCATTACTTTTTCATTTCTCTTTCCTTGCCTTTGTTTTTTTGAGACAGGGTTTCATTGCATAGTCCATGTTGACCTTACACTCGCAATACTCCTGTCTCAACCTTCTGAGTGCTGGGCTTACAAAAACCCCATGATCAATCATTTTAAGGATTCTTCTTGATGACATCATCCTATCTAACAAACACACATGGGACTAGAGGGATCTCCACCAACTGCCACCATAGCAATTAGCTGCTTCAGGTGAGAATCAGCAGTAGTTACCAAAAGTTATGTGTGAAAGTATAAGAAGTAGAGTATTTAAAGATTTCAAAATTCAGAATTACAAGGGACAAACATTCCCTTTGGAGGTTGGTACAGATCACTGTGGGTAAGGGACCCAAAGTAACACTGCCAGCAGTAGGACAGCTTGATATCAGTGCCCTCTGATATGACAGGGTGAGGAGGACTCCCAGGATCCTGCCAAAACCACCACCTAATTCTACTCATCAAGAAACATTAGATAAAAGCAAACTGCAGGTGTTCTGCAGAGTGACTGACCCCCACTCTCCAAAGCTATCAAGACTGTAATAGATGAAGACAGGAGAACTACTCTGGGTTGAGACAGATGAACGCCATGGATTATCCTGGATTGGGTCCTGGGACAAAAACAAAACAAAAAAAAACCAAACACTTTTTTTTTGCATAAAGGACATTAGAGAGACAATTGATCTGGTCTGAATGCAGTCTATAAGCCAGGCGATCAACAGCATCATGATGTCAGTATCAATTCCTGCTTTCTATCATCATGTGGAAGTTGTGGAAGAGTTTCTTTCTGCTTTTAGGGGAACTATATGCACTAAAGTCATTTAGGACGAAGAAGCTAAAATGGCAAACCATATCCTTGACACAGTCTCAAAAGTTTTAGGAGAATGTGGGCAGATGGGAATTCTTTATAATATTTTTGCCATTTTTCTCTAAGTCTGAAATGACTATAAGATAAAATAGTTTCATTTGTGCGAACAATGATTTGTACTCTCCTCTGCTGTTGTACTCTCCCCTGTCACCTTGGCTGAGCAATGGTTCTGGAGAGCCCTGTGATGGTAGCTCCCTGTCTACACTGCCTTCTTGTGCTGTTGTGAGGGAGGAATCCTCTATCTTGTTAAGCTACTGCAATGGGGCACCAAGGAGCTTCTTTCACTGATTTAGTTACATCTACTGAAGGTGTTGAAAGTAGAGTGGTACAGAGTAGGCAAAGACTGCTTGTGTGGGGAGATCTGGCAAAAGGAAGTTAAGGATGGGCACACAGTAAGTGGCAGCTGCCATCAGAAGGAGCTCCTGGTGGTGGCTGCCAAAGTTAAGAAGCAGCAAAGGAGATCAAAGGGGGGAAGAAAGCTTTTGGGGCTGGGGAGCTTCCTGGCCATTTGCAGTTTCACCACACTGGTCACTTTTGTGACTGTCTTATCCTGATTCCTGGGGCAGCTAGCAGAACTGTTTGTGGTTATAAGTGAAGAAGGTGGGGAACTATGAAAACATCTGGACTGAGATGGAGATTATCAAAGAGTATTTAGTGGAATATACAAGAATCAAAAGGGATAATAATCATAGCAACAAAAGCAGCAGATACTAGATACTTGTCCTTTGGACTATTCTATGATCTAATGTATTTCAACTTGTTCAATCTGCACAATACGTGCAATGTTCCTATTTCAGAGAGGAGTAAAATGAGGCATGAAGAGGTCACCAGAGGTCACTTGCCAGTTACAGACACAAGCTTCAGACTTGAGCACTTTGACCCTTGGGTTCATCTCTAAACTGAAGCCAAGGGGAATCTTGAGTAAGCACTTTAGACTGAACACACTCTACTCACTTTTAGTTATCAGCTTTTATGATCAATTTTAGAGATCATGTAGCTAAGGGATATATTTGTATCCATCAGTTTTGTTGTAGCTGACCTCTGCTATGTGAGTCATAAGAAAAAACCTGCCTAAGTTTTGTATTTTAGAATTTGGAGGTCACTTTTGCCACCTCAAATCAGTTGAAACTACTGACCCCTCCACCTGGGCCTGTGCAAAGGGTAAGACCCTTTGACATCTGCTTTTTGATCTTGCTGACACCACTGTTTTCTGAACACGTGTCCTGTGAAGAGCTAGGCTGTCTGGTTATACATATGCTGACCCCTGAATACCTCACCTTCCTCACCTCTAACCACCTTTTGCCATGACTCTTGACAGCCTTGCTACTTTATCCCCTAAGTAACATTGAATCCTATTTTCAGGGAGATAGGTTTGAGGCTTCCTTTTGCACCTTCATCCTTAGCTGCAGCATTCATTATTTCCTCACTTATATACCCGACAGACAAAACCTGAGGGAGGAGGAGTTTATTTTGGCACACAGTCCACCACGGCAGGAGAAGCATGGTGGCAGGGGTGTATGGAGTCTGACCCTGTTGAATCTGTGACCAGGAAGCAGACAAAGAAAATGCTCCCGTTGCTCTCTCTCTTTTCATTCAATCTAGGACCCAGGTCCATGGGATGGCGCGGCTCATGTTCAAGGGTGGGCCTTCCCACCTCAGTTAAATCTCTGGAAACGCCCTCACAGACACACTCAAGAAGCCCGTCTCCAAAGTGACTCTAAATCCCATGAAGATTAAGCAGCACAATTGATTTCTGCATAAACCGTTTCCGTTTTGAAAAATGTTGTTTCATATAAAGCCTGATGAGTAGAACGGGCGGTTCTGGTTCAATAACAAAACTGGAGAGAATCTTTCCCGCTGTCCTCATCCATCTCCCTTCTCTGACAGTCTTAGACCACAGTGGAGACTGGAAAGNTAAGGGCTCTCTCCATTGTGCTGTGGACCTGCCCTCCAGAATAGGCTTTGTGCAGGGCCAGGGAGGAGCGGTAAGGGAGGATGAAGCAGGTTGGCCTGTGATCCCACAGGAAGGATGAAGGTCTATACGCGGTAAAAGAAAAACGGTGTCTGGGACGGGTGATGCTCTCCTTCCTTGGTTAGAGTTCTCATGTAGCCAGTGTGTGGGAGGCACCTGGGAAGATGTGTGGCAGAGTGGGCCCCAAAGTCCCAGGACTGCTCTTCTTGTCCTCAGTCCTCTTCAGAGCCCTGCCTCTCACAGGTGTGAGGTGATAGAGGAATAGGGTCAAAGCGGGGTCTATCCCTGGAAGTTTCTGCTTCTTTCTACGCTAAAGGATTTTTCTTATTTTAAGAGTAGTAGGCAGTAAGTTCTGGAATGTCTGAAACGTGGAAAAGAGACTTAATAAATATACTTTCAAACCCGAGACTCAGGTCCTGGCCAGGAGACATGCAAACTTTTTAATATCCTTGTTCTGCGTCTGCTTAAATGGAAACAGCCCCTGGTATTTTTAGCTGCTGTGTAATCAAAGTAAGAAGGAAAGGGGGGATGTATATTTTTTCCTCTCCTAGTTAGAGTAGGAGAATGAATTGCTCAATCCTTAACAGAGTCCGGGAAGGGAGGAAAATCCCGGAGTCCTCACTGATTGGCTCCTCCTCTGTCCCAGCCATGATTTAAATCCAGGGAGGGAAGAAGAGGGAGAAGAAATCGAGGGATAGGGCCAGTATTGAGGTCTGCAGTACCCGGACCAGCTCACAGGAGCCAGGAGGGTTGGAAGTGGTGTCCGGCAACCTCCCAGGTAAGAATGCCAGCTACTGAGGCTTTATCAATGGCTAGGAGGAGCATGGCTGACGTGGAAGGACTATAGGCTGAAATGTACTGCTGAAAATCCAGGTAAGGCAATACAGACCAAGTTCAAAAACTATCTCCCAGGACCTGTGAACCATGTCTTCAGTTGGCATTAGACTCTGTCCTCCTCATGCCAGGAGGTACCATCCCCTTACCTGTCAAGTGCAACGTGTAGGGCACCAGATTTTAGCTGGAGCTGTGCATTTTAGATGAAATGTTCTCTACGTCTATTCTTATTATTTCTTGCAAAGACTTCTCTCTATGTAATTTCTTATGTGGTATAGCTCGCTGTTCTCTTAAAACAGAATTTTCATTGCAGTGGTGATTAGGAAACTATTATAACTTTTCTGTCTTTGAGATTTTGTGTGAACCAATGAAGGCAATGCTTGCAAACTCATATGAAGGAGCTCATTTAGTTGTATGTGTTTGAATTATTATTTGTGAGAGGAGAATTTCTTTCCCCTCAATTCTCATATAGTTACCCTTATAAGTGCCCCAAAGCAGGCATTTTGAAACACTTCAAGAGTGATGTGGTAGACTAATTTTTGGAGATCTGACTTTTTATTTATAATTTTTGAGGGTAGGAGAGGGCTGGGATAAGAGGGAGGGAAGAAGACCAAATGAGAAAAAGACAACATTTCACTCTTAAGGACCAGATCCACTTAAATAAGCATTAATAGAAGAATAAGCTCAACATAAAAATAACCGATTATCCACAGCTGCACACAGGTAAGCCATGGCTCTGTGTCTGTAGCAGACTCAGAGGGAAGGTGACAGCATCAAGAGAAGAGACAGGAAGAAGTAGAGATTATCAATCCTGGTGTCATTTCCTCCTGAAACAAAGGGAGAAAGCACCTGGCTTTATTTCATGCTACTTTGAATTCTTTCAATGTTTCCAAGTGTGTTGATTTCCCAAAGCAAGGAAAGTAGGGCAGATGATTTCCAGTCCATTTTGTGGCTCTTGGCTTCCATTCCAGTGCTGTGCCGTAGTTTGACACATAGGGTAGACCAGCTCTTCTCTGAGGTGATGCCTGAGGAAATCATGCCCAGGCCCATGAAAACTCTACCCCTCCATTGCTCCCTCCAGAGCCCTGGCTCCCATAGGATCTGGCTGCAGCATGAGATCATGGTTTAGATTCTGTTGGAGCATTTGGAACCACCAGTCTGTGAGTTGATGGTGCTGGGATATCAGACCTGATTCCTGATGGTCAGCAGCTTGGCCTGGCTCCACCACAGAGGACTCAGGCAGAGGCCAACCAGCTGCTATCTAAATATGTGCATAGCCAATGTGGGTAGAACAGTGTACGTTCTTGGAAATCAGCATTGCCTCTTTAGCTTGATGGAAGGCTGGAACTTTAACGTTGTTTCAGTGTGTGGAAAAACACATTCGAACTAAAGAGAGAAACTGTAACATTTCATTATGTGTTATTAGCATTCACCTGAAGGACAAGTGTCATCAGGTGCCCAACAGTGCTGTGGAAAATAGGAATAATTGTAGATCAACTAGCACTTTATCATTCTGGGGACTGGGTTGGTAAAAGCAGGTTCCCGAATTTAAATCTCATGTCTATTTTATCTCCCCATTGTGAGTGAGATTGGTCCATGGAGACTATCAGAAAGCTTTCCTGTGAGAAATTAATTCATTCCCACAGGGATAAATGACCGTCTTTGCCCATTGTTCACAGAAGCGTTTAAAGCTCTGAGCATAGAGACTGCTGTATAAGAAGTGTTTAGGAAAAATGGCAGCTACTATTGTCATCATTCATTGGACCCTTTGCAAAAGGCAGATTAAGATTTAGTTGATAAAAGAAAATGAGCCTGTTGAAACTCCTGAAAAAGTAGTTGAGATCCAGGGATGGGCTGGGTGGGTGCATCATCCATTGTCTTTTCTGTCCTGGGTGGGTAGGAAACACATATAGATAAAGGGTTGTTGCATAAGATGTGAGAGCCCTTATGAACACTTCCTGTGGACTCGTTAGGTAGACCCACTGAACTAGGAGCACAGAAGCACACAATCTGGGATGTGATATCATATAAAGCCAAGTCTTCATTCTTGACTGGTCTCTCATCCTGTATGGAATGCCTGTTCAGAGAGTTCAGAGTCACAGATAAAAACATTTCTGTGAAGTTGGCTCAACTGGAGGCTGGCAAGCAGAAGCAATGCTGCCTCATATACTAGATTCTCTTGTGTCCTGGAGAATGGGAAATGGGGACACTGGTTGTTTGAGGTCTCACATCCATGATGGGTCATGCCACAGTAGGTTGTTCAGCTTCCTGAGAACTTAATTTCCTAGACCAAGTACTGTTGTCACAAGACTCAGAACCATGCAGGGCCCAGGCTGGAGACCACTGGCAAACTATGCTCAAGAAGAGTGGAGGTAGGAGTGAAGTTCGCCATTGACGTTTGTGACATCAGGACATCCTTAGCTGCCCACTCCTTCATTTTCTTTCATCGTTCAATGAGGTCTACCCTATTATTTGGGGAGAGAATATCTTCTTAGTGACTCTACTGGAAATCCATGATAATACAGCTTTTCTAAGACCCAAAGCAGTGCACTCATTTGCTTGTGGTTAACCATTAGGCAGGATGAGGTCATGCAGGCGCAGAGAAAGCCTTGAATTTAAGTACGAAGCTCTTTGCCAGTGGCTAGAAGCTGGCAAGTACTTATTTGATGTAAGTAGTATTTTTTGTTCCTGACTCAGAGTATGTGTCTTTCTCTGGAGAGAATGAGGTGACACAAAGGCCATTCAGCCCTAAGGAGAAGAGCTTGGAAACTAAGAGGCCATTCTCTCTTGCTAAGGCTTGGTTGACATGAGCCTAGTGGATAGAGGCCTTGGTATTCTCTGCTATTTCCTACCTTCTTGTAGGACCTAAGCTCCCCGTGAGGGAGGCACAATTTATCACTCCAAGCATCAGCTTGCACTGGTTACAGGCCAAGCAGGCTCAGGCTTCCGCTACTGATTTATTGATGCTTTACTGAGTACCTGGCATGTCTTGGCTTTCCTTTCCTGTCAGAGCCCATCTCTTGAAGGAAATATGGCAGGAAAGAGGATATTTTGTGTTTTTCTTTCCACATCTACAGTATATATTGCAGAAAGATGAAGAATCCAGACATGAGGAGTGGATAGACCTGGTGTGTGAGCCCAGCTCTGATGCTTGGCTAGTTGAATGTTCTGACAATTATTTAACATTTTGAGTGCTATGACAAAGAATATTGTTGATTGACTATCATCATTTTGAACATTAATTAAAGCTAATGTTTTAAAATTGTTTGGCCCAGTACCCACCATCTAATAAACACACACAAATTTAGTGTCCCCTATTATTTAATTCACAAAATATTTGGCCAAAGCTATGCTGTGTGGCTAGGAAAACAGAAGGGACCTGTATCGTCCTAGCAATTGCCATCCCTGAACTGACAGGCATTCCGGACTGGAAATAAATAGGCCTTCAGATTTGGACGTGGTCCATTTGGGCTAGAGCCCAAACTAAAGCCACAGCAGTAGCTGCAGCTACCAAGAAGAAAGAGCATGCAAACATAGAACCCTGTGACATCAGTGTGTCAAGGCAGATTCAGGGGACCATCCGTCCATCTAGGTCACATTGAGCAGCTTTTTTTCACTCTGAAAGACTTTCTCAGAATGGCCACAGTGGCAGCATTTACTCCTACTACTGTCTCTTACCTTCTCACCCCATTCCATGCCCTTCCCACAATGATACTCAGCTTCAATGAGACCGTAGTCCCTGGGGGGACCCTTGGTTTCCATGGTTTCCAGTGTATAAAAGCCCTTTGCCTCATAAATTCCTCCAGCATCTTCCCCACTTTCCATCAGAAACTACCTCCCCATAGAGTCATCTTTACTCAGAAATGTATCATCTATGGTTTTTCTTGGTGAAATTTGCTGTCCCCTCCCCCCACATGGAGAGCTGTCTGTGGTGTGCGGTGCTCATTATTGCAGAGGATGAAGTCATGCCTTCCTCATGCTGGTCAGCAAGGGAAGGCTCTCTCCTGCCACTCGTTGGAGCCAGAGCCAGCAGCTTCCCTTCTTGCTCACTCTTGACAGTGGTAGATTGAGGATTTCCCCTGCTCATCTTCTTTCGGGCAATCCCTCCGCCCGGGAAAATCTGAGCTCAACATGTGCAATCCGAGAGGCTGTGATTAGCAAGGACATCTTGTTATAATTCAGGACAGGCGACACAGAAGGCTCCTGCAAGAGCTTCTGGGGTTTCTCATGTTCCAGGCTTCAAAAACAAACACTGTGAGACGGGGTTTTGGACAGCCTTGCTGTGGTTTATGGCAGGAGTTCCCTATTTTTTGTTAGGAACTTCTTCAGAAAAAAACATCTGCATTCCATTTAAGACAGGAATAGTGAGCACTAGGCTAGAGGGTGGCATTGGATGGTAGGAGCGAAGGGAGAAGTTGATTTTGTTGGCTCTAGCATTGCCCAGAGGGGATTTTGGAGAGTATAGATTATGTCTTGCTACATCCACAGTAGACGCTGGAGTGAGCACAGGGGTGCATGGAAGTGAAGGCTCCATTGCTCACCTGGGTCTAAATCTGTGGCCTTGCCCTAGTGGTCACATAATCAGCAGCAAGTTGTTATGGCCACTGCTCCTCAGCTTCCAGCTGGACACTTAAGTGGACAGTTTGTGTTTGGTTGGGACGAACTTCTGAATGAATCTCTCTTCTATATATTTCTATTCCACACCTACCCTCCAGCTCATTTTGCTGGCTCTCCCAGTTCCACCTTCTCACAGAGGTCTCAAGCAGATCCCCAGGCTTTTCTCCTTGCTTTGGCATTAAATCACTTTCATGAACTCAAGTTCTTTCTCTTGTCAGAGCCTCAGTCTCAGTGCATGGCTTTTCTTTTCTCCTAGCTCAGCTTGCTGGTATCCTCACAGTGTGTGTGTGTGTATGTGTGTGTGTGTGTGTGTGTGTGTGTGTGTGTGTGTGTGTGTGTGTACCTGGATGCTGTTCATCCTCTTCTCACAACTTGTTCAACTGTTCTGACTTTCCCAAGTTGTTTTCTGAGGCGTGATGTGATGTGGGGAACAGATACCTTTACTACTTAGTTCTCTCAGTTATTGTGATGGTAAATGTCTGCAGTACTGGAGCCACATCCCTTTGTGGGAACTGTTGGTGAGTGCTTCAGAGACTCCCATTATTCCTGCTGGCCTCTGCCCACTGGGGCAGAGAACCCCTGCTGAGCCTTGGGGCCATGTCTCAGCTGCAGCTCCAGTTACCATGTGAGCTTTTATGAGCCTTGCTCTATGGCATCAGCCTGACCCCACCAAACCCCAGGATGGAGCTTTTGTGAAGCTCCACGCACATCTCTTGCCAAGGGCCGATCCCTATATTGCTCCTGGCTAGTCAGGCATCCATCTCTTTTCCTGCCACGCCCTTCCATTTACCTTGGCTTTGCCAACCCTCCTAGCTTTCGGCAGATGCATAGATGCTTGTTGCCTATTTATTAATGGAATCCTGACGGTAAGAGATGTCCCCTGACCATTCCATTCCATCTGGAGAGTGTTCCAGAGCCTGAAATTCAGAAAGAGCTTGGAACAGGTGAGCTATTTTCACTGCTATTAATAACACATGCCTCGAATGACAGGCAGAGCTAAGGACTGAATAGCACAAATGAGTAATACAAAGACCTCTCGCTTGCAAAATAACTAAATGAATATGAAATCTCCAATACACAAAACAGCTAAGGTTTAAAGCTATGGAAGTGCTTATTACCCTGATTTGATTACTGCCCAATGTACACATGTGTTGGATTACCACACTGTGCCCCACAAAGTACAAATAAGACAAAAGAACACCAGCTTGGTGCCATTTTGGTTAGTTGTCTGTGGTGACACATCCCTTCAGTTTCAAAACAGTCTATCTGATCAAATGAGGGGATTGCATGGGGACAAAGGTATTTGCATCAGCGCTGCATATGAATATAGGCCAAGCACATGAGTGTACTCCAGCTGGGGTGAGAGAGGGCAACAGAGAAGGCTTGAGGATAAGGTAATCTTACTTGAAATCCTCATTCTCTGTGGGTTTATGTGCAGGAGGCTTGAGCGGGAGGCTTGGAGGCAGTGGACTTGGGTCTGAGCACTCTCTGCCCTTCCTGGTTGTGGTACCCAGGACAACTTGCTCAATCTCTCCAGCATCTACCTTCTTATTGGTGCACAAAAGCATGGCTTGATGGTGAGCATGGACCTGAGAATCTGATTGCCCAGTTTCAAATCCTCCTCCTGGGCTGGAGGTATATGTAACTTAGTGATAGAAACTTGCACAGTAAGCCAGAGAGCCTCCCCTAAGCAGTGAAAGAAAAAAAACCATGACTCTTAGCTGTGTGCTTGCAAATGTGCTTCAGCTCCCTGTTAGTAATACACACACACACACACACACACACATATATATATATCAGTATAGTTCAGCATGAGAGCACTTGCTTAGCATGTGCAAGGTCAAGCTTGATTCTAAGACGTGAAAAAAAAGTAATGGGGTTAACAATGGGGTTGTTGTGATGACTGAATGAGTCAGTAAATGTGAATACTCAGAATAGTTCCTGTCGAATATGCAAGCATTGTATGTACAGCTGTCACTGTTGATGGAAGAAGTGGTCCACATTCAGGCTGCTATAAACACTAGGGGTTAGGGAGATGAAAGGCTGGCTTAGGTGAGTGTGAAGAGAAGCCCTTCCTGGTACTGTGAACAGTGTATGAACTCAGAATCTGCTAAAAATGGCAATTTCCTCCCAGCAAGCCTCATGGCTTTCCTTGTGTTCTTTTCCTGGATATAGGCCTCTTGGAGTGTCTGATCCCTTTCTCCAAGAATGGGTTTCTGGGGGATCTTTGCCTTTCCCCTGGGGCTCCTGCTTGCTTCTGTGTTCCTGGTGGCTTCAGCCCCTGCTTCTCTGGAGTCTCCTGGCTGCAGCAACAAGGAGCAACAGGTCACTGTCAGCCACACCTACAAGATTGATGTGCCCAAGTCGGCTCTGGTTCAAGTAGAGACTGACCCACAGTCCCTCAGTGATGATGGGACATCACTCTTGGCAGCCGGGGAGGCTGGAGAGGAGCAGAACATCATCTTCAGGCACAACATCCGTCTTCAGACACCGCAGAAGGACTGTGACTTGGCGGACAGTGTCCAGGACCTGCTGGCCCGGGTGAAGAAGCTGGAGGAAGAGATGGCAGAAATGAAGGAGCGCTGTAGTGCCAACCGCTGCTGCCAGGGAGCTACTGGTGAGATTACCACCTGGTATTCACTCTACAAACATTTAGTCAGTGTCTGCTGTGTGCCAGGTGCTCCACTAGCCTCAGGGGTACTGTGAGATCCTGGTGCAGGCCCCTCACAGTCAGCTTTTCTCAGGGTACCAGCCATGCCATGATGTTTATTCACTGATACAGCTCAAGGGACATCTGGAGGCCTAGGCAGGGAGGGTTCAGCAGGCTGGCCTCCTGGGCTAACAGCACCAGAAGGGAATGATCCCAGGCTGTCTTACTGAGAGGCCCAATTGCTATTCGAGGGATAAGTATAGAAAGGAGAGCCAGGAGGCAGAACGTGATGCTGAGAAATTTCAACTGTCCAAAGAGGCTGACTTTATCAGCTAGCACAGTTCTGAGACTAGAAGCTGTGTATTAGTGCCTTGACCCACAGTAAGTAAACTAAACATTTTATTAGTAATAAAATAAAGTACATTTTTTTAACAAAGAATATTTCCCCAGCCTTATGTTTTGTTTCTTTTTTTAATTTATTTAATTTTATGTACATTGTTGTGAGAGTGTCAGATCCCCTGGAACTGGAGTTTCAGACAGTTGTGAGCTGCCATGTGGGTGCTGGGAATTGAACCCAGGTCCTCTGGAAGAGCATCCAGTGCTCTGAACTGCTGAACCATCTCTCCAGCCCCTTCAGCTTCATATTTTAAGAACATAAGCTGCCCAAGTGAGTGGTGCTGTTTGTTGTTTTGGTTAAGAGCACCTCCTAAATGCCAGGTACAAAACAAAAGACCGGGGACATACCACTGTGAAGAAAGCAGCATGATACCCCTCCCCCACCCCTAGCCCCTACCCTCCCCCCAACCAGGAGCCCCACTTTGGAAGTTTCCTCAAGAAGGGAAGATATTTTAAGAAGCAGAAGGTATTGCCCTGACTGGTCTGACCTCCAGCTTCCCCTAGCTGTGTAGGAGGGCCCTGGCCAAGTGCCTTGGCTCACCCATCATTGGGCTTGGGATATATTGCAGTTTCTGTAGACTTGGTTCACAATCAGCCTTGCTGGGTCCAGCTCCATCCACCAGCATCTAGAGCCATAAGAAGCCCTGCCCCTTGAGGCTAGAGCCCGACCACCAATGTGGACCACTAAAAGTCTCTATGTGGAAAAACACTAGTCACCACCATTCAAAGAGGAAGGGACCCGGTGAATTCACCCGAGAAGCAGCTTTTTAGGCAAACAAAAGAGAAACTGAGATTTGCCTCCAGTGAAAAGCATTTTCCTCACAGAGCCCCCACAAGATCCGGAAAATGTCAGCCATCTCTAACCAGTGACCCCCTACTCATCACCCATTTCTCCCCTTCCTGGCAGATCTGAGCCGCCACTGCAGTGGCCATGGGACCTTCTTCCCGGAGACCTGCAGCTGCCACTGTGAGCAGGGCTGGGAAGGCACCGACTGTGAGCTGCCCACCTGTCCCGGGGCTTGCAGCGGTCACGGACGCTGCGTGGACGGGCGCTGCGTGTGCGACCAGCCCTACGTGGGGGTTGACTGTGCCTACGCCGCCTGCCCCCAGGACTGCAGTGGGCATGGCGTGTGCGTGCATGGCATCTGCCAGTGCTATGAGGACTTCACCGCGGAGGACTGCAGCGAGCAGCGCTGTCCTGGCGACTGCAGTGGCCATGGCTTCTGTGACACCGGCGAGTGTTACTGCGAGATGGGCTTTACTGGCCCTGACTGTTCCCAGGGTGAGAGTCGCAGAAGCGCTTTGAGGGCCGCCCTTCCCACCATCCGTGGTCTCAGTTGCACTAAGTCTATTACATGTCTTACTCGGGAGTCTCGCCCTTTACCCTAAGAAGTGATCGCCTTGGAGGGCTGAACAATGGAGTTGGCTGGTGGAGAAGGAGATTCTCAGGTCCCACCCCTTCTTGAGGAGTTTATACAATGGATGGCTTCTGGGTGTGGCTTCTAGTAGGTTGGTGAGCACTACACCCAAGTGCATATAGGAAGCATTAACTGGATTCAGCCAGTTATATACAAAAAGAAAGGACAGGAAAGAGATAGGGAAGAGGGCGGGAAGGACATGAAGGTGGGAAGGAATGTGTTGAGGGGGAGGAAGTGATAGACAGGCTCAAGATACATTGTATCTTTGAAATTTTCAATGAATTAAACAAAAAAAGAATAAAGTGCTGGGCCCACTGCTGGAACTTGCCACTTGGAAGTTCCTGGGAGAGGTCTGAGAATAGCAGTTGCACAAATTCCCCAGGGACTGCTCCTGGGGCTGGTGGTGTGCAACCAGGCAGTAACTTTCTGGGGAACGGTGTCAAGAATAGTCTGCATTCGGTAGACCTACTACCGTAGCATTAAATGGGTGGTGGGCGCTAGGGAATGTTCGCTTGGTCACCAAGTACCACCTTCTTCACCTTCACCTCTTGTTCCTTTTCTGCCCGCAGTGGTGGCTCCTCAGGGCCTGCAGCTGCTCAAGAGCACAGAGAATTCCCTGCTGGTGAGCTGGGAGCCCTCCAGTGAGGTGGACCACTACCTGCTCAGCTACTATCCCCTGGGGAAGGAGCATGATACAAAGCAGGTCCAGGTGCCCAAGGAAGAGCATACCTACGACATTACCGGCTTGCTGCCTGGCACCAAGTACATAGTCACCCTACGCAACGTGAAGAAAGACATTTCTAGCAGTCCTCAGCATCTACTTGCCACCACAGGTGAGGAACAGCCAGACACCCCAGGTTTCCAGGACAGGCTCCATTTAAAATGTTTCCCCTGTTTTCCCCACAAATATCCTTCTATTGATTGCCCTAAATTGGAGTCTGAAAAACAGCAGCCGAGGCTCTAGATGCTACAGAAGTGACCTAGTTCTCTTTTCCCCTCTTCCAGATGCCTGATTACTGGGTCCTTCAAGTCCGCAATAGAAACCCAATGAACTGAGTCTCAAGAGGTCTCTGGTTTCCATGAGACCAGGAAGGTCTAGTTACCCCACACTCCCACACAAGTAGTTGAAGAGTGAATTGGGAGCTCCTCCCTGAGCTTCCAAGGCCGTTCAAGTAGGGATGGGTGAGAAGTGGTTGAAGTCTCCTGTAGCGGGTAGATTCAGGTCATGAGGGAAGAGAGAAGACAAATGGGGTAACTGAAGGTTTACAAAGGTATGGACAATATTTGAGTAGTTGAACACTCAAGGACTAGCAGCAATCATTCTAGCTTGAAGGGTAGGATGGGAATTGGTACACTGACCCAGGGGAAGCTGTAGGAGAGGCTGCCTGAATAGGTGATGTTGGTAGAGGAATACAGGCAGTCTACTGTACCCCTGCAGGGAGAGTAAAAAGTCAATGGCCTGAACTCTTTCCTGCTTTCTGATCGCTTAGTGATTCCTTCTGGCTGAACCCAAGATGAAGGGCCTGGAAGACTGAATTCACAGAGACAAAAACCTGGGACACAAAACAGGGTGGAGGGTGCAGGAGACTGGCTTGAAGGGCATAATCTCCATTGTATCACCATATAACACCAAAATGATGGGAAGAATGAACATCACTGCTTATGTCACTAAACGCAATAGGTTTATCTTTTGGTGAATATGCAGGAATTAGAGGAATAGAGAGGGGTTTATTACTTGCAGCAAGTAAGAAAAACGCTGGCAATAACTCTCAAAGAGGTATTCTTTCCCAAACAAAGAAAGCAGAGGTATGGTGGGGGCTTCTATTCAGAAACGTATTGATAAAGGAAAAATTACCCATCACATGTAAAAGTGAGCATATTTCTGAGCATGCTAAAACAAACAAACACACAAGGCCAGGTACTTGAGTTCAGTCCCTAGAAACCACGTTAAAAAGGTGGGCACAATAAGTGCTTATAATCCTAATGCTGGGGAGGGGGAACCAGGTGGATCCCTGGCCAGGCAGCCTAGCCTACACAGCGAGCTCCAGACCAATGAGAGAGCCTGTCTCAAAAAACAAGGTGGACAGTCCTTGAGAAACAACCCCTGAGGTTGTCCTCTGGCCTCCCCATGCATGTATAAGTGCACCC
>LZPO01035793.1:24323-35339 GCA_001675575.1 Neotoma lepida | reverse complement strand
TCATGACCCAAAGTCTACCTAGGTTTCCAGTAGAGTGGAAGTCCCAGCCTGCGGCTTCTGCTGCAGCATCTCCCAAGTCCATAGCGGGCGATTATTGTATTCTCCAAAGCCATTGAGTCCTGGTGGGTCCTACTCAGACATCCAAACACGAATCTAAGTCTCCCAGCAACTCCATTTCCTGAGCCTCTTCCTCTATAAGTCCTTTTACTACCCTCCTCTCTCATTGCCATCATAGTGCTCATGAACTTGCCCTCTTTTCCTGAGATGATCTGATGTACACAGAAAGGTTCCTAACTGACTTCATTGGCTTTTCTGTTCTTGTCCCGCTCTGCTGAAGATTAAAATCCATCCATGTCTTTTAATATGAAATGTGTGACCCTGGATGGTTTTGCCACCACTTGCTTCTTGCCTCCATCCACCAAGTACCATTCATAATACCCATTTTGTGAGAAATTACATCTCCCTAAAAGCTTCCATCCTATGCCATTTCTGCTTCCTGGAATGCCCTGCCTTATAATTCCTGCTTTCAAAGTTTTGTTTACTCTTAGAGCCTAGTGCATACAACAGTCCTGTGAAGCTCCTTCCTCTCGGCCAGTCTTCTGAGGTCCTTCTCGTGCTCCCCTAACTCTTTATTTACATCTCAAGCTCTAACTCCACGCTTGGCTGATGCTCAGATACAGTGAGCCCTATCTCTGCCGTCTATAATGCCGTAAACACTAGCGCTTGGGATGGTGCTGGCATCCGGAGAGCTTTGTCACACCCCCGCCCATCCAGAAACACTAGAGAACATGAAACTGATTTTAGTGCTNCTCAGATTTAGCGAATGTACAATCAGAATATAGCTCTTAGCAGGTATTTATATTACAACTGACAACCTAGAAAACTATTCTATTAGAAAAGTGGGTGATAAAATAACAGAGAGGCTTTCAGAATAATGAGCAGGCATTCTGTCCTAGTTATTCTTTATTTTATCACACTCTGGTTTAAAAGCAGCAAACTAAGCTTTGCATCTTATTTCTGTGTAAACTGAGANGCAGTTTTCCACCTGTGAGGAATAAAAATGGATCATCAGCTCATAAAAATTGAATTTGCAGGGTAAAATTTTTCTCTTATATGAGAAAATGTACTTAATTGAACACTAAAATTTGAAATCTTATGACTATTTATGTACACCGATCCTTGATGCCATTCAAAGCTTTTGTGTGCGTCTTGTTCCACAGAGAAACATCAAATACATGTCAATTTAGAGTGTATATTTCAGGGCTTCGGTATGGAAGTCTCTCAACCACAGTTGATTGCTTCTGATCTGTTAGAGCCACAGGCACATAACCAGCACTTCCACAGTGTGTCACCAATAATGAACAGGGACACCAAATGTCCTAACTCAGTGACTCTCACTATTCCCAAGGAAAAGGAAATTATTTGCATATATGTTTAAGGATTGCACATATGCACACACAAGCACACATATGTTCTCTANAGATGTGTGTGTNTAGGGGACAGTGTGCCCATATAAGCTGTAATTTCATGCTCAGATGTACCCTCCCCTCTAAAATGTGTTCTCTCTCCTTCTGCTTTCATCTGTATAATAAAGTCTGTCATGGAATCTTATCAACCTTCCCTCACTGCACTACCAATTTCTCAGTAGCCAGTTCCGAGTTTGCGTTTACTCTAAGGCATTTTATCTGCCCTGCTCTGAGAGGTATTATTAATCACATCCTGTTGCTAGGATACCTGAGAATGTTCATTTATGTCCGATGTTTCTTTGGCAAAATGCACTATGAGGAAGGCATAGACTCATGACAAGGAAAATTACTGTGTTCGTGCTACTTATTTAAGAAAAGGTATGTGTGTGAGTGTAAGGGGAGAGGTAATAACCTTCAGATAATAAAATGCTAATTCCTGTGAGCTTGGAATGGCAATTATGTTTCACCAAGACTATAATGGAAAAATGGCAATATTTTGTAGAATCTGTTGTTCTTATATACTTCTGAGTTCAGAAAAAGTTGAAGGAAGTGGGGTTTTAATCCCATTTATCTCACAGGAGTTTGGGAGGGAAGAGGGTCTGAGATTTACTTACTTCAAATGCCTACACTCTGCCAGTGTGACTAGGTAAAAGTGCAAGTTGATTTGTAAGAACCAGACAGAAAATCCTGGTTGCCACTCTTGTCTCAACCATTGTACTGCCATATTCATAAGAAAACTCATCCTCAGGATGTATATTTGGGGAATCAGAGTTAAAAACACTTCTGTCAATATTTTAAGGTAATTTCAAAGTTATTTCTGTGTTGAGTGTCAGTGTATGAAAATTTCCCAAGCTCAAGATTTCCTTAGTCTCTTCTCACAGGAAACAGCNNGGCTTAGCAGAGGGAACAGGAAGGAAAGTGGACTTTGGGCTTGTATATCTGACTTCCATCTTAACCATGTCTTCCTGGTAATTCTGCAGCACTGTGAAGAAAGCATACAGCATGTCTTCTTACGTTTCTTTTCATTTTTTCTCTCTCTCTTGTGTGCATATACATGTGAGTATGTACATATGGACAACATTTATTTACTATCTAATCATCACTCTTTTTTTCTCCCTCTGGTTTTTCAGCTGAAAGAAAATATCCAGGTCTGGAGATGTAGTTCTGTTGGTAGAGTTCTTGCCTAGTATACGTGAAGCTTTGGGTTTCATCCTCAGCAATGCACCAGCTGGGCAGGGTGGCTCACATCTGTCATCCTAGAACTTGGGAACTGAGGCTGGAAAATTATAAGTTCAAGTTCATTCTTGGCTACATGAAAAGTTTGAAAGGACAGTCTGTGATATATGAGAACTCTACTCAAAACAAAAAACACAATATCCACAAACAGGTTGAACTTTGCTTCATTCCTATTTCTAAGGGATCCCAGTAGAGGGTTTTTATTACAGTTGCATTAAAAATAGCAGTTAAGGTTTTGAATCAGTGACAGTGTGCCTATCATTGCTGTCAGCATATTATACGGATTAGTTAATTTTATCCTTAGTATTATGAGACTTGGAGATATTGTAACTGTTTTCAGGATAAAAACAAACCTGAATCATGAAGAGTTTTAACTTGGCCAAACCATCACACTACTAAAGTCACACATAAATAAGAGAGGGATAAATATACTTGGGGTGAAACAGTCTGAAGAAGTAAAGGTTTAAATATTCTCAAGCAATATAAAATCAGTTTTGAGAGTTGTTGCATGAATCTCCACCCCCTTTTTAAAAATCTCTGCAAATGTATTAACAACTTCCTGTTGGTTGGATGAATCAATTGCTTATTTTACTGTGACACTCCTAAGCATGATGCTTCAGGAGTAAGTACAACTTCATAAAAGACATTTAGATTCTGGAGGGTTGAACATGATTGTATCTACTGAGTACCTACAATGAGGTAGGTGATCTACTAACTCTTAAATATATTGAATTTAATCTTCCCAGTAGCACATTGGATAGATTGCTATCTTCCTTTTCCAGTTCTGAAACTTTGCATAACATNTACAAGGTTCACATTAGTGGATGGTGGGGTTGAAATATGAGCCCTGTGATTTTTCTCTTTTGCTTGAGTTGACTATTTATGGTGACTAAGACAACCCTTTAGATCAGTGAAGAGCTTGGCCCTGTAGCTCNACCACATACTCTTCATTAAATGTTGGGTACATCACTTAATTTCTCTAGGTTAGAATATGTCCTTCTAGAAATGGGGGTAATATGAGTACCCACTTCACAGGATCATTGTAAAGGTTAAGTTCTAAGTGCATCACATAGCAAAGTCTGTAATGCTCTCCCCTCTGTGTCTGGGCTGTGGAGAACAGTGTGTCTGTAAGAGTTCCTCTGCATATGCATTCCCTGCCAAGTACTGTCCAGTAACAGATGATTATTATCACAGTCAAAGCCAATAGCTTCATCTAGTACAAATAAAGTTTAGTCCTTGAAAGTTTCTTCATTGCCTCTGTCTTGCTTTCTTCAAGTTCCTCAGAGAGAATAGGCTTTCTATTTTAGTTAATTACTTTGCTCTTTTCATGCCTTACCTTCTAAATACAAGTTGGTTTGTTGAAATGCTTTTAACTGTCCCGAGTTATGTTGGGTATGGTGGTGCATGCCAATAACCCCAGCATGTGGGAGGCTGATAGGGGAGGACTGACCCCAGTACTTGGGAGGCTGAGCAGGGAAGGCTGAGAGTTTAAGGCCAACCACAAAGGTCTCAGTGACTAAGATTGCTTGCCCTGCAAGATTCCTGCCTTAAGTTTGATCCCCCAAATCCATGTAAAGCTGGACAGAGAGAACCATCTCCACCAAGTTGCCCTCTGACTTCCATGTGTGTGTTGTGGTCTACACCCACATTCACATAATAATAAGAAATAAACATTAAAAAACCAAGCACCAGTTATAAGCTACTTAAGATCCAGGACTTATTTTTTTAAATTTTTTCAGCAAATTGCTTTTTGTTTTGTTTCTTAATTTTTCAGTTTAAAATATTTTTCACTCTGTATACCCATTGTACATGGTGCTATTTTACACATGGCCATTTTCATACAGGNGTATATTGTATGTTGTGTATATTTGCACTCCCTGGATAGTTTCCTTCTCAGAGTCTATTTTTATTTGACTTTTTGTTTACTTTGTAGACAGGGCATCACTTTGTAGCCCAAGATGGCCTGAGACTCACAATGTAGGCCAGGCTAGCCTCTAACTGAGCAGTCCTCCTGCTCGAGCCACTCAAGTGTCCTGACGCTGTGAAGTAGATACTCCAGATAAGCATGTCCATCGATGTGAGTCACCAGGATAAGTCTCATTTGGAGTGAACAATAGTGTGGAGCTGTTGGTAGCAGGCTCTGCTGCAGGGACAAAGAAAGATCTGCTCAGAGGTACTGGATCCCACCCTATGTCATAAGTGAATGGTTGACCTTGGACATTCAACTTTCTCTTCATTCAGATAGGTAATAATTCAAAACAAATTGTCCTCACAAGGATATGAAAACCCTTTAAGTAATACATTGCAAGGGTAGGAACAGAGAGGCTTAAGTAGGCCAATTGAAATGCAGTTGGTCCAAAAGTATTTAGGTAATGTTAGCAATTTCATAGCTTCTGTTCAGTGAATAGTACAAAAGGGCCAAGGGCTTTGTTTTAGTATTTATGGCTGGATTCATGTTGCTGTTGGGATGGCCCTGGCTTCAGCAGACACTGATCATGAGGCTCTGTATGGTGGCAGATCCTCGCTGCCCTCCTGCAGCTTTGGATAAACTCCACTTGTTCTGCTGTCTGCTTATTTGGTTAGTTGATACGTTGCTAGGATGCTTCAGCAAAGAGAGCCATTATGGGCACACTGAGTGCTGAGAATTCCAGACAGTGTGTACTGAGATACAAAAACTGGCTCTTCAGAAACATTTCGATACAGATAGATCTGGGCCTCTGAGGCTGACCATCTGCTTTGGCAGAGTTGGTGCTCCATCTGCACTCCCCAGCCCCGGGGTCTGCCATCCGTCATAGTGTGGAGAAAGTAGGAAATACATGAAGATTTTTTTCCTGGGCGGAGTCTTTTGCCAGGAAATAACAAAATTCTGTATGAGGAACAACCATTTCAGGTTGTCTTGGAGATCCTCAAGTGAAGAATTTCTTCCCACTTAGATCCATCTGACAAGCACATAATTAATGTGACAAGACACAGTCCCTTTCGGATTCCCCAGCACTGGCCTGGCTGAGGCAAATCCTCCACTAACCCTTTTGTTATTCAGAATCTCATTCTGAGCTANTCATTTCTTGGCAGAGAAGGCTTTTTGGAAGACCTTTAGATGTTGAAGTCAGATTGGCAAAAGCAAACACCCAGCGACTGCCAGGTCTTAAATAACACTGCAAAATGGGAACACGAGTTTTAATAACACAGACTTCAGCTGCTGACTAAGCCGGAGATGGTGCTTGTCGCTCCTTCTCTGCAATAAACATGTTTCTACTAAATGACTCATGAATAATCATTTTTAATGAACATAGTAGTCCAAATATCTTTGGAGTGTTCCTTATATGAAAGAAACAAGAATGAATTGTTTTGTAAAATAAAGATCATTTATAGTAATACATTTGTTTTTTCTTTTGCCTCAATAAAAATGGCTGTACATGAAGGGGAGAGTTGAACTCTTTTTATCTTCAGTCTATCCAGGCCTGGGACCTTGTTAAACAATAAACTTTGGCAGAAATGACTCTTTGCCGAAATCTAGGCTGAGACCTTAAGGATTAGGTAGCTTTGATTTCCTTAATCTTTGAAAGCTTTTTCTGGGAGAAGGAGAACATAGTAGAAGGAATTGAGCTGTGTTGAGATCACCATATTGCGAAGGGGCTCGAGTTAGCTATACATGGCTTCCATTGGGAGCTCTCTACACTGTACATGACCATGCCATGATATCCCAGCCATTTCAACCCAGGTACCAAATGCACAAGTCAGGAGAATATCTGGTGTTTTTTGATATATTGTTCAAAGATCTGTGCGAAAGCCTTGTTCTGCACCCTGGCACCATTGAAAGAAGAATCCTTTAAAAGGGAAGTCCTACTAGGAGGTCTCAGCCCAGTGTGGATGCACTCTTGAAGGAGACTGTGTGGTGCTGAATTATCAGAGGAGGGTGCACTTAAGTGTGCACCTTAGGGTGGTGTGCTAAATTATGCCTGTAAGTAAGCCCAGCATTTCAGCATCTAAACATATCTTTTAATCATGTAAAGAATAAGGTTTGGTATTACCAGGAGTGAAATGAAAGTGCCATCTACACAGATTAACATATTCTCACTCCTTAGAAGTATTCCATGGGCTGTGGAGATGGTTCAGGTGGTAATGTGCTCACTCCACAAGCATGAGCACGTGAGATCAGGTCACCAGAACCCACAGAAAAATCTGCATACAGTGGCTCACATCCATAATACCAGAGATGGAAGAAACAGAGGCAGGAGGATCGCTGACAGTTGCTGGCCAGCCAATATAGTTGGATGGATGAAGTTCTGGCTTCAGTGAGACACAGTGTCTAAAGAACTGTGGTGAGGAATGACTGAAGAAGACACCTAACATCAACTTCTGTCTTACACACACATATACACACACATACACATACACACACATACACACATTCACATACACACACATAAATACACATACATACACATACACGCACATATATACACATACATACACATATATATGCATACATACACATATACACATATATACACATATACACATACATACACACACATATACATATTCACATACACATAAATACACATACATACATACATATATATGCATACATACACATATATTCACATACACACACAGTATCACAATAGTAACCTGTGTCTAGTTGTCACTAGTGCTGGAGTTTGCCAGGGCTTCAGCCCTTTAGAGCCTATAAACCATCAACTGAGGTCTGCATTTGAGTCAGCAGCATTCAAATATTCACCTAGGCTTCGGAAACACTACCATTTGTGGTTAGTATTCACTGCACTCCAAAGGTCTAAGAGCAAACTTCAGCAACTAATTAAAAACAAACTTATTTTCCATGGGTTGGTTTACTTTTAAGGGATGAATTNTTGGACTTGATATTAAATTAAGAGTTTTATTATTAGTTAGGGTTAATTTAATGTATGAGACAACAGGGGGAGCATGCCATCAGTCGAGGTATCTATGCAAAGCCAGAGGCTATGTTTCTGAAGTATGAATTTGCTCATTTTGTGTATCATTTGTTTGACTAACAGACACACAATCCTACCCAGCTTTTCATTTACAGGAAGCAAGGACATTGGATTGCTCTTCCTCCCTTCCGCTCAATGGTCATTTCGTTAGCTTGTGGTGAAAACTGGTGGAGGTCAACGGTGAGCTTCATTTTATTCTTTGAGATGTCAACACAGTTTTTATTCCCACCTGCCCCAGAATTTGTTTTTCATTTTAAAATAATTTTCATCACACCTATTTTTCCTTCAAATCAAACCACATCAGAGGTTTGGGTCTCAGTCTTTCAGGTAAGCTCACATTTCATGGACTGAACAAAGAAAATAAGGAAAGACAGATTAGGTGGGTGGTTATTGAGTTATCTCTCTCAGCCACTGCAGTGCACTTTGTAATCTTATTAAAAAAATCTCTCCTCTGCAAACCGAGGTGACTACTGGAGTTTACAGAAAAACTGCTAATTGTTTAGTACATTTGATGTATAGATGTTCCTGAGAACACTTTGACAACAGAAGAAAGCAGAAAAGCAAATGCTGTTTAGTGCCGAGTACATGGGAGACGGATCTGTGCTTTGTGTCTGCAACGCTGTAGTGACCACAGTGAGGGTGCTGGGAGGGCTCGGGCCTTTCTGGGCTGACTGCACTCCCAATGTTGCCAAAGTATGCCATTGTCTAAGAAAAGAGACACCAGGAGGGAGGAGAAAATATCTTATCTGAATGCCTAAGGCAAAAGCTCTATGTCCTGGTAAAAACCTTTCTCTGGTGTTCGGTGCGAGGTGCTGGTTTTGCAAGGACACAGCACAGGCTTCAGGGCACAAGAAAAGCAAGAGGTACTGTCCGCACAGCAGGTGGGTTGCAGGTGGACACTGGAAGGCCAGGAGGACGTGGAAGAGGCAGTGGCTTTCTAGGTTCACCTGCTTTGACAGACACAGTTGGGTGCTCACACAGCCATTTCACTTGTTTTTGTGGTTGTCCCCAACCTGCTTCTTGCATAATAAACATAGCACGTAGAGACTGCTCGCCTGGGTTGCCTCTCCTTGACATAGGTGGTATTTGATATTTCTGGTAATGTAATGGTAGATACATTTTCCTGAAGAACTTTGCTCAGAGATGGTTCTTGCTAAGTGAATGACACAGGTGGGAGCAATTTTACACCCCCCTCTATCACCAAAACTTCTGGCATCTAAATATATTGCCTGGGACATCAAACAAAAACCAACTTCCTCCTGGATTGACTCCACCTTCTGAATGAGGAGGTCATCTGTTCATCCATATACCTCAGAATTTCTTTCAAAGGTTTATTCAATCATTTCTTTTTAAGTTAAAGTTTTTAGTTTCTTACAGCTGCTAGCATCCTCCAAAGGCCAACTGCAAAGTAATAATTTTCTGTGCTAAATAATTTAAGAGTTGCAGGAATTGTGGAGGCGAGATAACTCTGGGCCAGGTGTTTCGGCTTGGAGGCTCTACTCCTGTTTTCTTCCAGATGCATCCTGCTTTACTGTACTTTGCACTGTGAAACTGGGATGTCAGAGTTCTCTGGACAAACTCTGTCTGAATCAGATTTTCAGAAGACAGGGTCAGACTCGCCCGGCTGGTGTGGTGTCCTTATGATATAAAGGGTGTTTAAAGGTGCATGGGACCAGAAGTGTGTACAGATCCAGGCTCCAAACATTCCCAGGCAGCCCTTCACAATGTTGGTTGGGTGGTGATGGACATCCCAAGAGAAGGAAGGACTATACTGCTTCATTTGTCACAGAAGTTGGCAGGGCNTGTGTGTCACAACACTACCCCAGGGCAGGCAGTCCCTAGAAAAAATGCTCAGGAACGATCAGCATACTAACAGAAAATCCGCTCTTGCANTGGCCTCAGGGAAAGGAGGGGGAAGCATTTTGTTGACTGTTTTTAAAGGGGGAAATGGACACTCAGAGAGATGCATTAATCCAAGATTATCTTAGCTTTGAACCTAGGAATTTTTAAAAGTCACAAATTTAGCATACATGATTCCCATATTTTTGTGATATTAGTTTAATTTCTGTACAAAATTGACTTTATCTGTCTGCTACTTAAATCTAGGATGGGAAGCTGCAGGCAGCAAATGTTTTTCCTATTCCTTTAATTTACCCAACCAGAGCCCCTGTTTATGTGTGCCCCCAACATTTACTCATCAGAGCCTTGTTTCTGTGTCCCCCACATTTACCCATAAAAGCCTTGTTTCAGTGTGCCCCTAAAAAGATACTCCCAGAGGACACACAGCCCATGTACCAATGCTGGATTCTCAGAACTCAGGAAGCAGAGACAGGTAGGTCCCTACCAATTTTGAGACCAGCTTGAACTATACTGGTGACCTTGTCTCAAAAAGCAAGAAACAACCAAGGGGAGAGGGGACATTGAGCAATATTTGCCTTAGGATGATAAAAATAGGAAATGCATCTATTAAAGTGAAAATGTAAATAAATGAGTCAGTGAGAATTGAAAAAATTCTTCTAAAATCCTCTGCTGGTATAAGCAGGGCAGGGGCATTTCTTCTCAAGGAAGATACTATAGGATACAGACAACCTACTCTTGATGAATAAAATGTCTTCTGAAGTTTTATGGAAATGGGTCAATTCTATTCTTTTTCCTTTGTTGTGCAAAATATGTATTTTTTCCAAAGAATTATCTGAATTGGCTGCATACATAGCCTCAATCTGTCACTTTGATTTAAAACCTCCCAATCCACTATTTGTTATAGATTTTTTGAAAAACATTATTTACATTCATGTTTCCTACTTTTATAATTGAGACTTTATCATCTAGTTGTATCAGTGATCTTTAAATCTTGCTTGGAGTGGTAGGAAGGGCTCAGAAGACAGGGGACTTCATGGTGCTGCTGTCTGTCTCCCCTAGAGGGCGGTGGAGAGAGGAGAGGCTAATCTTAAACATGTACAACCCAACTGCAGTGCCAAGGTTGCCTAAGAGATTTCTCCTGGGGCCCAGCAGGTCAAGGGGAAATACTTGGGCCACTGTTTTGAATTGCACCGTGACTTAGGTAAACCTTCTCTGTTAAGAAAGTCAGGTGTGAGTATGAACAGGCGGGCTCATCTCCTTACAAGTGGGTGGGGGCTTCGGAGACTGAGAGTAGGTAGATTGGGAAGGCAGTGATTTCACAGGCTGAACGGGTATTATGGAATTCCCATCACACATTCACATACATTTGTGTAGCATTGTGGGGAAAGGAATGAGGGAGCTATGAGCTCAGCTAGCATTTTCATGGAGTGGTATGGGACTCATGTTGCTGTGTCCCCATGTGGACACCATCATTCTAT
>LZPO01035792.1:20257-33523 GCA_001675575.1 Neotoma lepida | reverse complement strand
GAGGGGGTTCTGTGGTTGGTATGTAAAATAAGAAAATCTTTTAATAAAAAAAAATAAAGATACAGAAAAAAAAGAATATACAAATGTTGGGCAAAATAATCCAAGCACAACACTGGCTTTAAAATACTATTGGATTAGAAAGCACATGTAATTGGTGGGCAGTTCACAGGTTAACACTTGAATTTGCAGAATACTTAAATTCTCTGTAAAATGGGGGGCATTTTCTTGATTTTTCATTTGTACCAGGTAGCAGAGTACTAAACATGCTGATATGTAAGTAAAATCCATCATACAATGCACAACTATGTGTTAATGTTCTCAGGCAATTCCAGAGTTTTCCCTGCATCCTCTTATTGGATTGTGTTTAAGTTTCCAACAGGACTACGGAACTAATGAAGACTGAAGTTCTATTCCTTAGTATTGTCTTCCCATTGGCATCTGTTTGTGTTATCAGTAATTCTGGATGGCCAGTCCAAGTATTCTGGGGTTTTCTCCCTCATAGTGGAAGTCTCACCTTCAATTTTATTTATGTCCTTAAATCAATGGTTCTCAACCTTCCCAATGCTGCAACCCTTTAATACAGTTCCTCATGTTGTAGTGACCCCCAGCCATAAAATTATTTTGCTGCTACTTCATAACTGCAGTTTTTTACTGTTATTAATTGTATTGTAAATATCTGATTGCGACCCCTGTGAAAGGGTTGTTAGACCCTCAAAGTGGTCGTGACTCATGGGTTGAAAATTGCTGCCTAAGAGGGATCAGAATCTATGTCCTTTAGAATACTCTAGACTACCCAATGGCATTGCCAACCTTCTCCTAGGCTCATCTGTTTGTATATTTTCATCAGCAATAGCTATTTTATTGCTCTGGTGTTGTGCTGGATGGGGCCTCCTTCATTATTTCTGAGCTGTCTCCAGGCTACATTTGGGAGAGGAGACACATCTCTGGAATGCAGACGTAACGGTTTTTCCATGCCCTAGGCTTGGCTNTTTATGGGAGATGGGATACAGAACTCTCACTTCTTAGAGAACTATATAAGAGATAACTAATGTAATTTCTTTCCTCTCCATTTCTGAACATTCTCTTCTACTGGTCTACAAATCTCTTTCCTCTAGGGAGTTAGAAAAACTGAAGAGGCAACTCTCTTTTCAACTTCTATTTATGGATCTGGGTTTGGCTCTTCAGTATAAGTCAGGCTTCCAGTACTGAGGAACTTTATTTGTCAAAGAAGCTTGATTCTTGCAAATCAAAATATCCTGGTTTTCAAAACTATTGTTTTTTTTTCCCCTAGAGTTTTAAAATGTATTTATAGATTCAATTGACTCATATTCTCAGCTCCATCTACCTTTCCACAGAGAAAACAAATGTCAAGTGATGCAATAAGTAAATGGTTGCTGAAGAATGAACAAAAGGCCAAACAGAGAATGCCTGGCTTTGGGATTTTATTTCTCTGCATTACACTGCATGCTATGTATTTTTCTCTGTGTCAAAATCACATACTACCCTGCTTCCCTGACCCTTCCTCCGAATTGAGTGGAATCCAGACATTGTCTATGATGTTTCTATACATGATTGTGTGGGTGTGGAGTCATCCTAACTTCTGCCCCTGGGCTGCAGTGTCATTGGGAAACCTGTCTCCTGACAAGTTCTCACCTTGCTGACCTAGAAGCACTGTTTTCCTACAGAATCTCCATTGACTCAGTTTCTATGTTCACAGTCATGAGAGTGGCAACAGCTTCTCTAATGAGGTAAAAGCAAAGAGAAGCAGCCTTTATTGAATCTGCTTCTGGAACCATTTTGTGATGTCTCCTANTACTTTGGCACAATGTCCTCTTCTCCGTAGAGTTCTGTTTATTTCTCACCACTGTGCCAACAGTACTTGAGAAAACAANATAAGGAGCAAAGTTTGTCTTGGCTCACGGTTTCAGAGATTTCAGTCCATGACCATGTGACCATCTTGGCATTGGGGCATGGTGAAGCAGAATATCATGGAAGAGCCATAGAGTGAAGAAAGCTGCTCCCTTCACAAAGGTCAAGAAATAAAAAAAGAGAGTGAGGAAGGGGCTGGCACACAATATACCCTAAGAAGTACTCCATTGGTGATCCACTTCCTCAAACCAGGCCACACCAAGTTCACTCTAGGTATAAATCCATCAATGGATTAGTTAGACCCTCCATGATCCAATTATTTCTCATAGTCCATCAGCTGCCAAGCAACCATTGCACACCTGAGCTGTTTGGGAATACTCTTCATATTCAAACCATAACAGCCCTGATTCTAGTTTTGAACTCACACAGTCCTCCACTAGTTTGGCCAAACCCCATAAAATCTACAGTGTAATTCTTAATATCCCTANAGGTGATGCAAAAAGAGAAATTCGCCTTTTAAATGTGCTTAGCAGCTCTTTATATTTCTGTCAGACTAGGTTTTTCACAATGATTACCTCCTGAACTAGGGACACTGTAGAATCCCTTTCATTCTTTTANCATTTCAGAGTATTTTGAATTCTCAAATAAATGCAGGTTTCTTCTTACTTTCTCTTTTCTATCCCCCTTAGAAAGTAAAAGACAAATGAGTATACATTTCCAAGACCACTGTCAAGAGAGGTGGCTTTGCTATTGGGGAAAGGGTTTAGGTATATGATGTCATTTGTGCTTTGAGCTTCCACGGACAGTTGCGATCCATTGATGTTCAGTTTTTTATATCAATCCAAATTGGCATCTGTGAGATGATGGGTAAGTCTTCACACTGTGTGTCTTCTATGTCACCCACCAGGCCTTTTTGTATTTATTTCNTGTGTTACTCTGCACCTCTTAGGATTTTAAGAACTTTCAATTCATCTAGTTTTTTTCCCCTGTCTCTTTCATCTTCCCTCCAACTAATTTCACTACAATATTATATGTGCTTATTAGCCAGCTGTATATTTTTAGTCTAGTGCTGTACCAATGAAGTATAGCCCATCTTAACANGATTCTTTTCCATGTGGAAGCTGAGTTGTTTTAACATCATATGCTGAAGACCTTTTCTTTCATTGACATGATGCTACCTTTGTGAAATGTCAGCTGGACATGGGCATAGTGTACAGGTTTTGTGTCAAAACATTTCCTAGGGAGATGAAACACTCTACACTCCAGATAGAGAACCCATGACAGAGTATGGATACAAATGACAGAGTATGTATACCACCAAAGCCCAACTTGAACCAATAACTTTCATTGGGCTTACTTATANGAATATGGGTGAGGGATTACTTTCAGGAGGAGAGATGGCTCACACAGCTGCATCACCAAGGACCACCCTGGCATGGGTGACAGCTTACAAAAAGCTGGGAACCTGGAGCATACTGAAGGGCCTGCAGGCAGCTCAACAGATTAGAGCATGTCCTACCCAAGGGACTCTGGGCTAAAGCTCTTCTAGGTAGCTCTGCTGATTTCTGCTTCTTCCAGACAGCTGGTATGGTCTTGGTGGTCTTCCTTGCTGCTGTGTCTGAGACTGACTCTCGGCAGCTTTATTNTTTACTCTGGCAGGGAGTGGCCTAGTGAGTGTAGTCAGTTTCATGGACTTCCTGAAGCTCTTTGGAGTTGTTTACCTCCCTGTTAAGAGCTTCCCTGCTGGATGGGATGTTTTAATCTTGGAGGAAACTTATACAACAAAGTNATAGCTGCACACCGTTGGTCTGGATGTCTATCCCTTTGCCATATCCACTCATTCTTTGTCACAAGCTTTTCTTCCTTGCTTTCAGCTCTTCAATTTGTAAACTTTTTCCTCATAACTTCAATTTTCCCCTTGAATTATTAAACATGGGCATAGAAATTACTAAACCCAAGCATAAAAATCAAATAGTAAATTCAATAAACCCTTCTTTATCATTTTTCTCTTTCTCACTTTAAAAAAAAGAATTTGGTCTTTTCATTTCACAAAATCACATATCCTAATGTATGTGATAATGTTATGTTTACTTTGGTTACCTTAAAATCTAATACTAATATAACTTAAAATTGAAAATATCTGAATGTAAGGATTTCTGGATAAAATGGTAACCATTGTACCTTGAGGCAAAGAAATGTCATAAGGCAATTAGNGTAATTTCAAGGGGATAGAAACAGGTCCAAACTTATGGGAGTTTAGTAAGGAAATTATCATAGACTGACTTCATCTGATCNTGANGTCATCTGAATATTTTTATTGTTTTGGTTAAAAGCATTATGAGGATATATTTATATAATNATATCTATTCTTTTTATAATAGAATGAGAATTTACAAAGTGAATACAAATGGAGGAGAAAGAAAATCAATTTAAACGAAGGGCAAATAGAATATTTTCCAGAATACCCCATGAACAACAATGTTAAGAATTTTAATGTGAATTGAGACTTTATAATTCATACCTGATGACATTTACTAGGAATGGAAGTTAAAAGATGACTATGGTCAATGTATTAGCAATTTAGAAGATCACTGATGTTTGATCATTTTGTCAGTTTGGATTCTGAAAATACAGAAATGTATCTGCTTGTCTATAGATCCTCAGCTTGCTTGTCATCCTGTAAATTACCAATGGGTTAATTATCACCTCTGTATCAAGGATGTGGCTTGAGGTCACATGAGAGTCTCAAGCTGGAAGAGATGAATTTTCTCAGTGCACTTGTGATATTTCTAAATGATAAATCTGAATCCAGGGTAACACTTACTTTGCATTGAAAAAAAAGCAAGTTTAAATTGCATTTTTACAACAATTAAAAGTATGGCATTTAATATCTATAAAGGGTGTTTCCCTGGTTATTTACAATGACCATTCTAAAACAGCCAGGTTGAGCGATCTGCCCAGGTAATTTTCTCCACCTGTGATGCANCTACGGCATGCACCTCAGGAAACATAATAGAATGAGACACCCCAGCCTACTCTTTGAAAGTATGATTCATTCCTTGGCATTAAAGACATTGCTGTAAAATTCAGACATTTGTATGTCTCTTATACACATCTACTACTCTTTGAAAGTATGATTCATTCCTTGGCATTAAAGACATTGCTGTAAAATTCAGACATTTGTACTAATATGTATCTTTTAAAATGATGTGTACATATGGGGGAGAAAGAGGAAGGTGGGAGTCCATACCCATGTATAGTGGGTTATAAAAGACATGAAATTGGGTGAGGTGTGTACCTGAGGTGGGGGTGAGGGAGCTGGATGGGGACTACAGAGGTAGGTGTGATCTTTGCACTGTATGCATGTATAAAATTGTAAAGCACAATTTATTGATTTAATCTGGGGTGTTTGAGAAGGAAAATGGTAAATCAGATACTCTTGTTATGGTGAAGGAAGTCATCATTTCTTGATCCATGATCCAGGGTACAGATTTTTCTCATGAATCAGTAGATCTATGGGCTCACAGATAACCTTAGTGAGTACCAATGACTATCTGAAATAGATCGGAAATAGCATGATGGCTNTCTGAAATAGCATGTGNTTTTTTTTTGCATATATGACTATTTCTGGGGAGAAGCTTCATAGATTTCACAGGTTTTTCTGATTNAATAAAAGCCTGAGCACAAGTCCAGAGCAAAGGTGGCAGTGATGTTTGATCTTGAGTAGAGGGTCAGTTTTCCACTTGGAGTTTCTTGCTGCACTGTCTTGAGAAGGCTCAGCTGCTGGGCAGGAAAGATGGGTAAGCAGCACCAAGGCCCTCCTGCCTTACAGGAAATTCCTGTGTGCTCCAAGTGAGGGGTTTTGCTTTGATTTTTTTTTTCAAGACTCAGCAAATGCCTAGGCCCTTAAAGGGGCTTCTTTGAGGACCATTTCCTCAAGTCCAAGAAGAGTGAGTTGTAGAAAGAGTATGTCAGCTTTAGTCCATCAAAGGATTGTCCATTTGTTTTCAAAGGACTTGAGCATGGGTTTAGGTTTTTAAAATATTTTTTTCTTAATATTTTGTGTATCAGAATCACTATACTCCTTAAACAATAGAAGTACATTTGTGCATTTGTAGCAGATTCAGTAGTTAAATGCATAAACACAGTTCTTGATTAACTTAACAGCAACTGTGAGTCTGCATAAAGACCAGAATTTGGTTCTTTGTGAGTATGACTATGTGAAATCAACATGAAAAAAATATGAAATTCTGAAACTGGTGCATGGGGGAGTTCATGACAGAAATTTAAAAGAAATGAGTCCCCTATTAACATTATTGAAATAACTCTCCCAGTGTCCTTGAAGTCTGGATGGGTCTGTCATCTCCCCTCTCCTTGCAGGGGAGGAGGAGTTAGGAGTGACCAGGCAGAGACACCACTTGTCTGTAGTCATATTGAGTCGTTGACTGATGAGGATCCTTGCCAATGTTGCAGTGTTATGAAGCCCTTTCCTTTCACTTGGTACTGGCTTTGTTGCAGAGCCTGGCGAAGCCCTGGAAAAAAAGCCAAATATTTCATGGCAAGGCGCTAGTGTGTCAACAAGTACAGACTCCTCACAATTGGGAACAGCACAGAGCTTGGTGCTNGGCACACAGACACAACTCAGAAATGGGTTCTGTAGTTGAGACCTTGATAATCTTGCAGGGGTCTTTAAATGTGGTTACTAATCACTCCAGTAGGGGTGGAAGGCCAGCGGTCCTGAGAGTAGGTGAGCTGTTTTAAGAGTTCCGAGCCAGGAAGACCTTAGGACCCATAGTAGCAGCCAGCCCTGTCCACTGCATGCTGGCTTTGCTCCACCTGGCCTTTGATGTGTAGTAATGGGGTGGTGCCTCTTCTGGAAAGAAAGCTGCTCAATGTTCTCTGTTTAGCTGTCTAGGTAGCTAGAATGCATTTGGCCTCATCTTCTGGGCCTTACAGGGGAAACGGAACTCATATTTTAGTAATAGCCATTTTCTTAGATAATTTGGCTGTTGACTTACTGCAAGCAGTCTTATCTTTATATTCAAGGCCCAACATCTTACAAGCATTGTCTCACTGAAGTGCCATGCCTATTTTTAGTTGAGCTAACTTTGATCTGCTTCTTCGACTATAAGTTAGCCTTCTCTAAACTTCAGTCAAAGGCTAGAAAACAAAAGAAAAATACCTTTGCGTTGCTTTAAGTGCGTGTTAGTTAAAGTATACTTAACTCTTTTGGAAGTGTTACAGGTTTTTATACAGTCAAACTCAGCTAATTAAAAGGAGGCAAATAGAAAGCCGACAAGAGCTAGATGCAGTGGATAAACTTGAAATAAAAAGGTTTCCCTTATTATAAAGAAGCTGTTAATTAATATCAAGAAGTAATCCCTAGCTAGGAGAATGGGATGATTAATTACCGTTTTCAGTAGGAATCTTGTGTAATATTTTAAAAACCATTCTCATTGCTATAACAATTTACTACTGTATTTAAAAAAATGAAAGCTGAAGCTCATGGAATTCTGCATGTCTAAACGATGAAACCAACAGCTGCTATGTTAGTTATCTGTCACTTAGGGACAACTAGAAGCTGGGGAGGAGATCCAGTCCAGACTCCTGCATTTCTTCATGCCATTCTTTCTCCTGGTCCTCTTGAAAGCCACCCTCACCTCTTGACTGACATGTTTTATGTGTTGTCATTTTTGAGGAATGCAGGCAAGCCAGTTTTTAGAGATGGCTCAGTGTGTTTCATAGTGACCTTTACGCTGTCCATTTCTGTTGCGCAATTAAAATGAGCAGAATCAGCAGCGTGCAAGTAACATGTGATTTGGCTCAGCTCTCTTTGACCTTCTTCGCGTGCCATAGTTCATTATGAGCTTCCTTTGTACACAGAATCTAGTCAAGCATTCACGCATGTTCATAGCAAGAAGTAGGTTTTTCAGGATGCTTGACAGTTCGGGAAGAGTGATGAAGCCGTGTTGTCAAACAGCTGCACAAAAGCCTTAAGAAGCACCGAGCGAGCTGTCAATAAGCGATAATATCACTGCCAATTATCAAATCAAAACATGTTCGGTGTGAAAACACTGAAGTCCTAGAAAAAGAATTCAATCACTGGCAATCTCAAAGATCTATTTAAAAATGAAACCTCCAGGCACATAATAGGTAATATACTGATGCCCGAGCTTTGGATCCTCTTTGTATTGTTAATAGCTCTTGGGGCATGGGCAAGTCATTAAATGTGCTTTTGTTTTCATATTCTATTATAGGTCATTGATGAAATGGCCTTACCTACTTGCAGGGTTGCTGTTAACATTCAGACTCGCCAATACAGGGACCTGACCCATACGCAGGCAATAGCTTGGCCTGCTCAAGGTCCTGACAGCGTCATGTGCTCATTGCCACGTGGTTTCTCTGCGCGTGTGCAACATCCCCTCATAGAAGGGCAAGGTCTCACACACACACGCACCCTCCGCTTTCCTTCTCCTTCCTTCTCCCTCTCCTCTCCTTCTCTCCTTCTTCCCACGAGCTCCTGTCTGCACGTTGCACCTCCTCTCTTCCCCCTATCCCATCTCTTTTTTTCTTCTTCTCTTCTTCCTTTTCTCTCCTCAGGTCCTTTCTCTCCCTTACCCCCAATAAAACTCTCCATGTAAGTGCGGTGTACATGGTGTATCTCTCCTCACGGCTCCCACCCACTGTTACTGCCGGTGCCATTTTTAAAATACAACAGTTGTCCTGAGGGTCTGAGATGAGGCACTGTGCAAAGCTTTCCATGCCTTCAAGTGCTGTGCAATTAAATGCTCAACTTTTCATCCAGCCTTCTTCAAGGGGCAGTGTCTCCATAAAATCTTACCCACTAGACAAACTATGACGCTGACACACTAAAGTTTGAAACTGTTAAAAATCATGTTGCCCTCAGAAATCCTCATGAAGAATTAGAAAAGCATTTCAACTTATTTTAGGGAAAATGTGAACCGGAATGGAAAAGGGAATGAAAACACCGTTTACTTGCTGCAGACATCTCTGGTTATAGATGGTAGATCATAATGTCACTCTCACATGAAGCTTTGCTTAAAAACACAGTTTTTAACTTAGCAGTGTTTAGATTATAAATTCCCAAACTTCCCATTTCTCTGTCTTTATTTCATTTTCTCTGTACAAAGGAAATTTAATCCATGTGTAATACATTTTCGAACCCAAGCCACATATAAATTATTTTGAATGACGTTTTTAGAAATATAAATCCTGNCCATTAGTTACTGTATCCTAAGAATGGCAGGCCATATGCAACATATTTATTTTAGAGTTAATTCAACTAGATGATTGTGGAGATAAAGGTGGTAAGAGATCATTATGGGACAGGACAGGACTACAGCAGCAATAGGATCTGAGCTGAGTGGAAAGGACCTGGATCTGGAGAGGGTTGAAAAAGGCAATCCTGAGTGTGCCGTGCTGTTTCCCAATAATAAAATTGCAAAACAATTAGGAACTTGCCTTGTGAGAACAGACCAATTTTAAGTTTTCAATGAATATTTAATCACTTTTGTTAATATCGTTGTCATGGCTTATTTTCAGACTAGGCATATTTTTTTGAACAGTTAATGGAAATATTCATCATTGGTTGAATTTCAGAGTTAGGCTTAAGTATATATTGTGATTTTTAATATTTTATCTGTGTTAGTAGTATTTGCCCTCAGGCTATGATAATCTAGAAACATTTGTATCCAACTTTCACAGAAGAATGGCCCTAATGAAGAAAGCGCTGGCTGAATGTGAGGGGTAGTTTGGATCTCCAGAGCCCACATAAAAGTGAGGCATGTGCTGCAGTGTCCTTTTAAACCCAGGAGAGGTCCTCATCCCTGAGACGGGGTAAGCTATGCTATCTAGACCATGCAAATCAGAGGGCTCTGGATTTAGCAGGGATGAGACCCTATGCCATCCCATGGTATCTACACTCAGTACACATGTGCAGAAGTACTCCCACACACGTACATCCACACATATGAACACACACACATGCACACACATACAAAAGCAAAAAGTATATTAAAAATAAATAAATAAAATCCCCTAGTTTCATCTCCCCAGGGGTGACTTTACCAAGTTTTTCCCGTGAAAGGATTTATTGTTAAAGTCAGCAAACTTTAGTTGGAATTTCAGAATCAATCATGATAGCACCCTAACCTCATCCCATGCCTGATGCTCTGCTGAGTTTCTCCAGGAGTTCTGCTCTGTTTCAGAAGAACTGATGGAATTTTAAACCACAGAAGCCCACTTGTGTATTCATTGATTTGCTCTGGAAAAAAAATAAATGCAGTATGATTCGATTATATTTCATAGATTCAACTTTGAATTTGTGTAGGTTTATCCCACTTTTTATTGTTTTCTTGTTGCAGTAAAAGTCACCTCTAGTATTAACTGAAAATGTAGACAAGTACTATTTTTTTTCAGAAATCCTTGGCAGTTACCCTCTCCTCACCAGCACTGTGCTCCACTGGCCAGGGTGGTTGCAAGTGGCAGTTCTCCGTAGGAATTCCACCTTAGTGCTGCAGAAGTGAGAGCTGTCTTTAGTAATCCCAGAGACTGGCTGTTCCTGATGCTCTAAAGGACATGACACACACTTCTTATTGCCAGTTTTGGGTAAATCACTAAAATCAAGCACCAGAGACACCGTTGGATGGAAGAGTAGTGAGCAGACAGTAAAATGGAAAAAACAAAACAAAACAGAGAATTAGAAGGGATCCAGCTTGACAGGGTTCGAGGCCCCCTCCAAATCCAGCTGGTACCGAGGAGGGCTTGTCTAGCTTTTCTTAGCTCCCAATTTCTTTTTATCCCTCACCCTGTCTCTTTCTGTTTCTCCATCCAGGCCCTCCTTCCCTCTCGTTCCCCTCTCTTCCTCCCTCCCTCTTTCCTTCTGTCTCTTTAGATTTGTCAATTTTTATATCAAACCATTCTTTCCTTTCTCCCTCATGACTTTCTTCTCTCAGGCTCTTATGTGGTCTGGCTTGATTTACTTGGAGGAAACTATCAAATGATCTTTCTACTATGTAAAAACAAAACAAGATGAAAACAGGTTCAAATTTCTCCATTTTGCTTGCCATGGACAGGATTGGCCATAACAGTTACCTCTAGCAAGAGGAAGGTGTGATTCTGATCTGAACTAGGTTCCAAGTTAGATTATCTTACACCTTCATTTCTTTATCTCTAAAGTGAATCTAGAAATGGGATGTTGGGAAAATAAAGCACCCTTGTGTGTGAAACTTCTTTGCACACCAATGTTTGCTGAACAAAACCTTAACAGAGCAAAGCTAACCTGTGATAAACAGCCTCTGCTGAGAAATGGAAAGGTAGAGCTTGCGGGTTGTATTATTTACATAAGGGAAACGGAAAAGAATTTGCTGGGAACATCTTTTAAATAGGACAGAACATTCTAGTTCAAATGGACCATTTCCCCATGATGCCTCCCTGGGGCAGGCTGTGGCTGTTGTTAAGAACACACTGCCTACACAGGTTTCTCCTGTCCCAGACCGTGAAGGTACAGACAGGGACCACTAGACTTGTTGGTATCTCTCATCAATCAGCTTCCTGAACACACTTGTTCACTTCCTCTTCATAGGAGTCCTCTTTTGAAGTCAGTCGGGGTAGCTGGACTGCTTCAGTAGAGACAAGCTGATTTTGTCTTTCTGGAATTCGACCTCCTCATTAGTGACACCATGCCCCTTTCTCAGGTATGTGCTCNGCACGCTGACAGCTCCAACAATGGGGGCTCAAGGCCAGCCCTAGAAGCACTTGACCTATTTTCCCTTGGCTTTAGGTGTTCATTATTATATGTCAAGCCAGTGGCATCTCAGGAAGTAATAATGCTTCTTTGATTCTGTAGCCAAGGCCTTTAACTTCTGTGTTTGCAATAGATTTTAAAGTTAAACATGGTTGTTTAGTTAAGCAAGCTCTATGTCTATGCAGTATTGTTTAGTACAAGGCACAGAAGGTATTAAATATGCTAACCTTTACTTCATTTTCTGCCACATATCCATTATGCTCAGGAGCAGATGTTTACAGTTGATAGATTTGTTAGGGCTACAATTTTATTTGCTTTATTAGGCTGTCAGTCCTCTCATGCCTTCTTCACTATTGGCTGAGTTTGTTACTCTGGGTTGCTTATGAAATCTGACTCCCTGGGTTAGAATCACGTTTTCAGATTTCACTGAGAGAACACAGCATTCACAGAACACAGTGAATGTATCACTAAAGTAGACAGCAAGCGCTCTGAGAGAAGAGAAAATATTTAGAGATATCTAAACTTTTCAAGTCTAAGCTTTCCATTGTACATCTGGAATCCCTAAAAGGTATAATAGGTGTTCATTAAAATTATACTCCTTGCTTTCAAGGGCTTGGTAGGTAGGTGGAAGGATTTGCAGGAAGCTTTATGATTAGGGTTAGGTTTGTAAAACAAATTTATCCAATAAGCACATAGCAGGGTGCTTTGTATATGGGTAGCTAGTTTGACTGAAGTGCATGTGCACTCATACACAAATACACACACACTCACATGTGGTGATATTTTATTTGTGTTCTAACAAAATAAACTCATCTGGGGTCAGAGAACAGAACTGCCACTAGACATACATAGAAGTCAGTAAATGGTGGCAAACATACCCCTTTAATCCTATCACTTGGGATGCAGAGATCCATCCCGATCTCTGAGTTCAAGGCCACACTGGAAACAGCCAGGCATGGTGCCACACACCTTTAATCCCAGGAAGTGATGGCAGGAAGCAGAAAGGTATATAAGACCTGAGGACTAGGAACTAGAGGCTTTTAAGCTTTTAGGCTTTTTAGCAGCAGGTCAGCTGAGATCCATTCAGGTGAGGACTCAGAAGCTTTCAGTCTGAGGAAACAGGATCTGATGAGGAGTTGGCAAGGTGAGGTTGGCTGTGACTTGTTCTGTCTCTCTGGTCTTTCAGTATTCATCCCAATATCTGGCTCTGAGTTTTTTATTTAATAAGACCATTTAAGATTCGTGTTACACTCACATGCAAATACACTTGTGTGCACTCACAGGATACATTCACACACACACACACTAACAGATATACGTGCACATACTCATGTACACACACTTGTGCACACATTCACACTTACATGCGTATACACACACATGCACACTCACATATGTTCACACACCTCATATACTCACACTAGCATACCCTCACATGCACACACTCAAAACACATACATACACGCACATACTCACATGCACACTCATATACACATTCACACACATACACAGACATACAATCTCTCTCTCTCTCTTAATAACATCTTTTTCACCTTTCAGACACACCCTCCACTGGAACCTTTCCAGCTTTGCTGTGTCTGTATTGACCTGACCTGGGTGGTTTTATTTCT
>LZPO01035791.1:19316-34695 GCA_001675575.1 Neotoma lepida | reverse complement strand
GAAAAATTACTAATGTAGTAGCTACAGAATCCCCAGAACTGTGCCTCCATTCTTAGAGTTGTGACACTACTCAAACAGCAATAGTGTCACTTATTAAGTTGTCACTGTTTAAGATAATTATTTATCTAGTAGTTAGTTAGAAATGTGGCCTCACTATATCGCCCAGGTGAGCAATGGTCTCTTAGTCTTCCTGTCTCCATCCCTAGTTGATGAAATTATCTACACATGTGAGCAGGTTTAATTTGATTTTCTGTAAAATTGGACTCTGACAGATAAATTGACAAAGGTTATTAGTCATGTTAATATTTGGTTGTATCCAGTGAAGAAGCTTTAAGGTGCTTCAATAACCACTTACTTAATTTGATTTTAATCATGATGACATAGAACAGTCACATGTGTGGTAGTATATGTCTACACTCCCGGGAACTGGGGAAGCTGAAGGAGAAGGAATCTGAGTTTACTTACACACACACACATACACACACACACACATGCACACAATGAGGGCTAGGGAGATCGNTTAATCAGTAAAGTACTTGCCTTACAAACATGAGGACATGAGTTGAATTGTGCAATTTACACACATAAACAAATCTATGTGTGGTGCCATGCCCTTGTAATCCCAGCACTGGAGAGAGAGGCAAATGGACCCCTGGGTCCCTAGCCAGTCAGCCCCGTCTACCTAGTAAGTTTCAGGCTAGTGTGAGACCCTGTCTCAAACAATAAACATAGCTAGCATGTAAGGAATTATCCTCTGGCCTCTACATGCACACACACACGTGGACACCTACANACTTATGAATGAACATACATATAATATCTATGAATTATTTAAATTGCATAATTTTAACATATAAGCACTGCATTTTATCTATGACTAAAATATTTTACAATGTTGAACCAACACACACACACTCAAAAGCCAAACAAAACTGAAAGTAACAGTAGGTGTCATGAAGGGTTCTTAGAGGTCTAAAATTGGCTATGAGGCTCACCATAAACAAATTTGATCACACCAAAATAGAAAGTGATGACAAATCCAACATGAGATGCTGAGCTTGAAAATGTATGTGTCTGAATATATATGTTTCTAATTNATATTTTTCTTAAATTTTAGTCAAATCTGGATCTGTTATTTAAAATACTTGAGCATATAAGTAAGATAGATTCTGAAAAGAAAATACAGTGTCCCCTCCCCCAATATGCCCTGAAGCTACAAAATGCCAAAGCTAATCTGCCACTTACTGTCCTCAGCTCAGGGACTCCTTAGCATCATTACTCTTGTGCTTTGGAGCCATTATTAAGTAAAAAGGGGTCACAAACACTGTGACACCAGATAGCGAATCTCGCATCAGAGAGGGCTGCTGTGTGGCCATGCTGGACAGAGGGACAGTGCACACCCAGAGTGGCTGAAACAGTGCTTTGAGGTTTCATCAGTTGTTCACAAAGTTGTGCAATTTAAGAATTCATGAACTGTTCACTCTGTGAATTTCCCACTTAATATTTTTAGACCATGAATGGCTGTGGGCGGCAAAACTCAGGAAGTGAGACTGGCCATATACAGGGAGACTACTGTGTGGCAATTTCTAAAGTTTCACTAAACTGTATCCCATTATATTAGCATAAGCAGCCCGAGCCACTGGCTAAGCTTATCTGAATTGGATACTAACAGGAGAAACTTAAGAATTAACAATATACAAAGTAACTATCAATTCTTGCTTGAGGATTTATATGGCTAAGTCTGAAATCTTTAGAAATAACAAATATTAAGTGACTATCATATACAATAAACATGAAGGCTAAAGAACATAAATAACTCGGAAAATATATTTAGAGCTAGCCATGAGGGACCTCTCCAAAGCCAACTAGGGAACAATACACACAAATAAATAAANCTAACACTTGCGTTCTGAAGACTCACTAAGCACTTAGTGGAACGGCAATACTTTCAAGAATCTGTATTTTCAACTGTAGCTTAAAAGGCGGGCAAACCTAAAAAGCACATTTTTTTAACTGAGAAAAACATCCAGCAATAAATGAAAATGGATAGAATGTTCTAGAACTGAATGCTGTTGGCTAACCTGCAAATACTTGATTTACATCAACTTGATGTCCATAGCCAACTAATTTCGACAAGCTGCAAATCCAACCCACTCTGATTTGTTGTTTTGGATTGAACCCGAACCTTGTACATGCCGAGCACTCTCAGTACCACTGAGCTACACTCTGAGCTATAACAAAAATTTAAAGGACAGCCCTGATGAGCTGTTGCTATGGGGCCAAAGAAATTTCTTTTTTTTTTTTTTTTCCCTCCTGGTTTATGGAAGATTTTGTTGGGTCAAGATCACGGTGATCTTGGTGAAGGGTGTCCTCTGCTGGGCAAAGTTAGATATCACAGCATTGCAAGATGGTTAGATTAAAAATACCCTTGCCCAAGCCATGTATCAGACTAGCTGAAAANGACATCTGTGGAGAGGGTTCCATGCCCTCATACTTTTTAGATAGTGCCAGTTGGTGATGAATACTTGCAGAATATTGCTGTATTGTTACTACCACCAAAAAATGATGAGGAATGACCTGAGAAGTTGTACGAGGTACTTATGTAAACCGGGAGATGTTATTTTTACTGAATAGAAAGCCAATGAGCCAAGAGTGTATAGACATTCAGTATTATTTACCTTGGGCTTCTCATCTAGGATCTGCTGGCGGATCTCCTTGTGTTTCTCCACAAGTTTTTCTTGTCTTTTACTTTGTGCTTCCTCTAACTATAAGAAAGTTACCAAAAGAAAAGAGTCATATTAAGAAACAAACAAACGAAGAAATAAAGCTTTTATGCATGTTACAAGAAATAAAACAAAACAACAACAACAACAAAAAACCCCAAAGTTTTTCAAGTCTACGGCATCAATTATTTGGTATTCCAGGAAAGAATTGCCCTTTGAAGCTAGGTAAGGGGAACCCAGGGCAGNGAGGGGTNGTGACAGGTGGACACACATTTTTGTTTATGTCTGAAAATTTCCATAACACAAATTTTCTAAAAGCTTAAGGACTGACCTGGACATGGACATCACCTTTATCACTGGTGACAATGAAGAGATCTTTTGGGAGCTCCCTTTTGTGTCACTTTTTTGGGGTTCCTAATTTGGGCAGTGATTCATCCCCACCCACTTTTATAGTCCTTTTCTTTAGCTCTTTTATACATATACCTCTCAATAGCCAGAACACGTGCATTTTTATGGACTGTCACAAAGCAGCTGGATGCTGGTGACAAGTAGACACAATGAGGCACAGCTCTCCTCCTAGAAGTTCACAATGAGCCTGGCAACTGTTCATGTGACATTTGCAAAGGAGACAGGGGTGAACAGACATACCCTCTTGATGTACTGCACCACCTCCTGGATGTATGATCGGATCATCTCTGTCTTCTCCCTAAAAGGAAATGAACCACAGATTATACCAACCCTCCTGGAACCCCAGACTTCTATGCTTCTACTATCATTGTATAGCTGTTGAAAAGAAGGTCCAACCTATAAGTGGGGGCAGTGGCGGTATGTCTCCTCAGGCATAGGCCCTGTTTTTATTAGATGCTCCCAAGGTTGTCTAACAACTTGGGAAATGAGTATTTAGCCATTTCCCAAAAGAGATCACTTTATTTTATTTTCTTTTTCTAAAAGGCCCAGAGTGCCCCTGTTTGAGAGCTCACTGTAAAAACGTTACAATGGAGATTGTAGTGGTGTGAAGAAGAAGGGTCCCTATAGCCTCACAGGCTTAGTCAACAAAGAGTGAAAAGCTTTCACAGGAAGTAATAGGAGGTGTGGGTAATAGGAGGTGTGGCTTTGTTAAAGGAAGTGTGTCACTGGGGGTAGGCTTTGAGGTTTCAAAAGCCCAAGCTTGGGACGGACTCTCTCTCTCTCTCTCTCTTTCTCTCTCTCTCTCTCTCTCTCTCCTTGCCAATCAAGATATAGCTCTCAGCTGCTGCCCCATCACCTATAGTGAAGGTATACTTCTATTGTGATGATAATGGACTAACCCTCTGAAACTGTAAGCAAGCCCCCAATTCTTCCTTTTATAAGAGTTGCCTTGGTCATGGTGTCTCTTTGCAGCAGTAGAACAGTGACTAAGGCAGCGATCATGTGGAAGGTTAATTAGTAGAGAAACTTTACCAAGGGGGCTTTAGTTAAGACACTGGTTCTGTAACAGAGAACAATAGTCCATCATTCCAGTTAGGGAGGGGGCTACTTTCCACTCACTCTTCCATCTGGCTTTTGTCTTTCGACTTGGCTTCAGTTATCTTCTCCTGCCTCTTTTTATCCATTTTCTTCTTTAGTTCTTTCTTCTCTCTGAAGTTACAATGGGGGAAAAATCAGACAAACTCAATAGCAACGTGTAATCCATGCATTCATGTCTATTCAGACCAAGTGGGAGGGAATGCAGGCTTACTTCTCGCAGATTTCCTTGAGCTTCTTTAACTGATTGTTCTGACACTCTTCAGCAACATCTGTCAACTTCTGGATAAGCTGGGGAGAGAAAATGCCAGTGCGGTGTTTTCTAGGATCACAGGTACAGGCTCCCATCCCTACCCTTCCCACCCCAAACACTGGCACGTGGAGTTAGACAATCTTCAGTGGACACTAAGCTGCTGTTAGAGTCACCAGAATCTAACTTTGGCAAGGAGGACATTGTTTTAAAGGATCACATTAGCTGTTTGTGATATATATATATATATATATATATATATATCTGAAAGTCCTTCTGATTTTCTCCTTGAATTGAATTGAATAAACTAGATTATCATCCAGTTCCTGCAGCATGGCTCAGTGCAAACTCAGCTAACAGTTTGGACCTAGGTTTCTACCTCCACTCTGTAACATATAAAAAGTATTCATTGGGGGCTGGGGATACAGATGAGGGGTAATAAGCTTTAAAGGTATGATTTGGGCCAAAGCTCTACCTTTTCTGAACCAACATTTTCTTGATTATAAATCAGGTCATTGCTACGTTTACCTCTGGTAGGTGGTGTGAAGCTTAAATAAAATAATAAGTATGACATACATAGAAATTATAAAAAGCAGTGCAGTAGAATTCTGGTTTCTGGCTATATTTTTTGTTCTTGTTGACTTGCTTTGAGGATGGCATCAGTTACCTGTCTCGGAAATGGATGTAGTGTCCTTGTGGGGGTAACTTCAGTTGTCATAAAGAGCGTTAGAAATGCTTTCCTGTGCTGTTGTGGAAGCTTGGGTTGTGTGAATGCAACAACTGCATTGTTCTGCATTCATTTCCTTATCAAACCAAGATTCAAGACAGCAGCAACTGCACCTTTGCATCCTTTGTACTCCACATGCTTCTCAACATGCCCAATGAATGCTTGTCAATTACATGAAAGTCAATTTTCATGTCAATCAACCCTCACTCTTTATTCCACCCCAAGAGTCTGTAGAAGCTCAGGTGACTGGAGCAACAGATTTCAGCCCTTTTACTGGAGCATAAACTATATGGCATGGACTTTCTTTGGGAGGCCCTACTGCTATTTACAAGGTGAAGATTTTCTTCCCAAAAGCATATAGAGCAAGATGAGCTGACTAGTGTTATATAAGTAATATTTATCATAGTAAAAAGTCAGTCATCCCTCAAGATCCATGGAGGATTGGTCTTGGAATCCCTAGCATTCATCCAAATCCATGGATGACTTGTGCTAAATGGTGTAGCACTTGTTGTAATATTCACATACCCTTCTGTGTACTTTAAATAATTCAGATTGTTTATAATATCTAGAACACTCTAAATGCTGTAAAATGAATTCAGACAGGTTCCACAACCTGGGGTCTTCACCTCTGTCTGATGCTGCTCTCCATTGTGGTTTCAGAAGTTGTTTTTAAAAAGCCCCTAGAGCTGGGCAGTGGTGACACAGGCCTTTAATCCCAGCACTCGGGAGGCAGAGGCAGGCAGATCTCTATGAGTTCGAGGCCAGCCTGGTCTACAGAGTGAGTTCCAGGACAGCCAGGGCTACAAGGAGAAATCCTGTCTTGAAGAAACACACACACGCACACACACACACACACACACACACACACACACACACACACTACTCAGTAGCTAGAACTCTTGCTCTGCTAGCATAAGGACCTGTGCTCTAATCTCCAGCACCCAAGGCAGGCATGGCCATTCCTGTCTGTAACCCCAGCATTGATTTCAGAAGCTTAGAGAGATCCATGTTCATTTATGATAAACATGAAAGTTGGAGCATTTGTATGTGAAGTGGGTTAGATCTGAATAGCTATCAAGGAGGATGTGGGCCACAGAATGCCTATTTCATCATTTGGGAGAGACTGCCGCAGCATGGCTGCCACAGTTGAGGAAATCATNCTTCAATCGGTGCCATTTGTCAACTTGTCCAGATGTAAAATGCTGTTGTTTTTTTTCCCCTGGGGACCCACACAAAATATCGTCTCACTACTTCACACCTTTCCAGGAGGACCTTTTTCCTGTTCCATTAGCCCTAAATGTTTCATAGAAATTACTCAGAGATTCCCAACTTTGCTACATCAGATTCACTTGGGGGAGACTTCTTAAGAATACAACTTGCAAGGCCTTGTTCCTGGGCTTATGAACTGCAAGTATCTGATGGCTGGGCATGAGAATGGGTATTTTCATAACCTCCTCGGGGAATGTGGATGCTTTGGTAGGTCCCGGGGTATCTCACAGGCACCCATTTGCATCACACTTCCCTTTCTGTGTTTTCATCTCTCATTCACGTGATCCCAGAATATTTTATTTTCTGGATTTTATCAACATCTGCTCACATTTTCTGCTTTCTTCCTACCTATTATTCCTACCTATTATTCTCACCCTTAGCACTTTGGCAATCAGCCAACAAAGCCATGAACCTAGAGACCACTGGGCTTTCCACCCACTCAGTTCTGACATTTACTTTAATTTGGATTAAGTCCTCAAACATGGCTGTACCACAGTCCCCCAAGGTTCCCCTGGCTCTTTGNCCTCAGACCCTGTGAACTTGTTTTTTGTTGTTCCCACTTCATTGGCTCCCACTGCGTGGGGAACTATTTATTTCGGCCCAAACCCAACAAATATTGATCAAGCACCTACTTATAGACCTGGCACTGTTCTAGAAGCCTGCCTGATGACTCATCCTAATTGACCTTGTTACTCATGTGTCTTATGATCAGCAGCTTCAGCATGACAAGGACACACATTAGAAATGAAAACTCTCCAGCCCTCCACTAGACCAATAATTCAGGCTCTGCACTTCCTCAAGATTCCCAGGACAAAATGTGCACCTTGGAATTTGAGAAGCCCTGTCTGGACTGTTGAGGAAGATGCCGACACCATGAAAGGAGCCATTTCAGTTTGTCTGGCCTCTGTCTCAAGGTCTTTGGAACTTTGCCTGTGTTCTCTTTATTACTTCAAATTCAGTGTCCTCATCTTTGTAACCAGGATGGTTTAGACAGCTCTGGGAAGATACATGCAATTCCTGACAGATCATGTACCATATCATAGGTCCTTAATTTGGTTTATCTTTTTATCCCAAATAACATTTCTTTACTTCCACTCATTTCTCTACCTATGGGCAGATCTGAAAAAGAATTTCATGTTCTTCTCTGAAATGTCCTGTCTGAATGGGATAAACTCCCTCTGTGCAAAACCACATTTCTATCCATCCTCCCAGAACCATGAACTCTTGTTTTATCTTTTACTTTCCTTTCATTCTAGTTCTAAATTGGATAACAGAGTCCATATGGTGCTTCATGCCTTTAATCCCAGCAATCTGAAGACAGACGGTCAGCCATTCAAGGGCAGCCTGGGCATACAGTGAGACTTTGTCTCACAAAACAAAAGGCAAACAAATAAAACAAATGAAGAAAGACAAGTGATTCCCACACTGCAGTGACCCCCTTCGTACCTCCTCAACCTTACCATATATTGTGGGTTTTTTTCTTTTTGTTTGTTTGTTTGTTTGTTTGTTTGTTTTGTCAACTTGACATAAGCTAGAGTCACCTGGGAAGAAGGAATCCCAACTGAGGAAATGCCTCCACCAGACTGGTCTGTAGGCAAGCATGTACTTCATTTTCTTAATTAATGATTGATGTGAGAGGGTCCCAGGCCACCGTTAGCAGTGCTGCCTCTCTCAGTGAAAACAAGCAAGTAAGCAGCATTCTTCCCTGGTGTCTGCTTCAGTTCCTGCTTCCAGGTTCATGCTCTGAGTTCTTGCCTTGGCTTCCCTTAGTGAACAATGACTTGGGACATGTAAGTCAAATAAATACGCCCTTTCTTCNCCGGGTTGTCTTTGGTCAGTGTTTTAACATAGCAACAGAAAGCAGACTAAAACACTCTCAATTCTGCTTCAAATACTAGAATTCACCTCATCTTTCATGAAGATTTCAAAACTCTCTTTGTTGCTGAATTTATGGCTCATTTCTCAGAATTTTCATTATTTCACAGATTCCTAAATTTTCCTGGTTCACAGAACCTTTAGAAACTCAATGATGCTTTGTTCTAATGATACCTTTAGGCTAAAAAAAAAAAAAAATCAAGAATTGCTGTAAGGTCCAAACAACTTAATGCTACTAATTTGCATAGGATTCCCAACAGATGTTTCTGCTTCTGTAAAAAATAAAAACTATCTCACAATGTCTCTGTGAATTTGGTGTTGTGCCTGAGGGTACTTTGGCACACATTTTGGGAATAATTACTTTAAACTTCATAGGATGGGTAACTACTCTCGCACAGAAATGTCTTCTTCAATTTCAACAGTAATTACCACAGTTATTCCTTCCTTGAGCTTTCTCGGGGGCTTCAGTNCAGTTCAGATCTGCTCCTACCTGCTCATCAACCTCAGCTGTGGATACTTTACCACCTCAGCATCTGCAGGAGCCAGCTGAGGCTTCCTCTCTTCCTGGAGACAAAACTTTTCCTTTTATTAGGAGTCATCATTCAGCTTAGAAGTGTACAAGCCCTTTCCTACCCTCTTGGGTACTTCCAACATCCACCAAATCACAGACATCTGTGAATTTCTCCACGTCACACAGCTTTCTGGTAACAAGAACCCTTTTGTACATGTCTACAAACTGCAGTCTCTACCTTGCAAGCATTTCTTCCCTGTCTGTAGTCTCTCTTTGGCTTTTCTACTCCAGCTCAGATATTTTCCCTTCTTAAATGTCTCCAAGACTTAACTGGACCTGTCCCCAGGTATGTTTTCGACTTGTAGATTTTCTTTTTTGGCATTCATCATACCTCAATAAACAAGGCAGTAGTTTGCTCCCAGAACTGTCTGCACAGACCTTTGTGCACACCTTTTTTTCACGTTATTCTACCCTTTCAGTTATATTCCCATGTGAACAAGTCAGCACAAACAGAGATCACCCCCATGATGGTAGAGCTACCTTGGATTATGTTGCTCTGCCTCAACCATTCTTATCTCTGTTTGAAGTTTGTCCAATTAAGCTCCAGGTGGCAGTATGCTTACTATCACAAGTTTGTTAGTGCTTGGAAATGAGATGATATATGTGCATACACAATGGGTTTCTTTCCTACCTCATTAAGAGAAAGCTTGGGCCCATCTGTGCTTTCTCATCCAGCACTGTTTCTCTCAAGGGGCTTACTCTGCTTTCTNGTTCATGTTTGGCTCCCATGGGAACTGCTCTATACCTCAGCCTCCATCTTTTGGCCAAAGTAATTGAGCCAGGAGATCATTGATCTAATCATAACTTGACTTCTGGCCATGTGTGACTTCTCTAAAGGTAGCATGGCTGGCCAAACATATGACCCTAGCAAGGCTTTTCCCCAAGATTCACCTACAGGTCAATGGAGAAATAAATGAAAACCCTGTCTTATTTACCATTTTGAATAAGAATGATGGTAAGACTAGCCAGAAACAGAGAAAGGGGGAAACTGGGAACAATCACGTGAGGGTTACAGGAAGTACAAGAGGCTGTTTCTGGATAGATCTCTGTCAATTCCTTCCTTAGATTTCTACAATATTTTTTACATGATTGTATCCTTTTCATTTTTTTCTAGTATATATTATTACTTAAGTTAGTACAGTGCTACATTTCTAGCTATTGCAATCTGGAGACACCTGACAAAAACAAACAAACAAACAAACAAACAAACAAACAAACAAACAAACAACAAAACCCTAAAAATTTCTCCACAGCTCCCCAAATAAGATGAAGGAACTTGAGTTTTTGTCCGAAGTTTTCATTGCAGGAGATGTGAACACATGACCCTGAAGAGTGGTTTTCATAGCAACAGAACCACTTTTTAAGTGCTAACTGTTTAAGCACTAACCTAAGAGCAAGGGACACTAACTTTTGGAGTTAAGTGTGTGTTAGTTTCAAGCTTACCAGGAATGAACAATTATAGGTAGCAATGGAACAAAGATTTGGAGTTCCTATGAAATGAACCAAGAGTGCACATGGGCAATCTGGAATTCTGCAAATGATAAGTTTAAGTTTAACTTTTGATATAATTTCTCTTTCCTCAAAGTAATACACATCTTTTTTTTTACTTTGTTTATTTACTATTCATGACAATCCCCTAGATAAATGTTTAAACAATTTAAAGAATCAAAAACCAAAACCAAACCAACCAAACAACCAACCAAACAAAAAAACGCCTAAAGCCCTGGAGAATAGAATTTNACGCTTGTTTTTAACTCTGAACTAAATTTCAATTGGTTTAGTCACTGGAGGAAGGGAAAAATTTTCCACAGAAGAAAATAATTCCTGATGCTAAATCAAAGAGAATAAAAGATGTATGGACAGAAATTATCATATTTGTAGTCTCTCTGAGGAAGATGGCTGAGGAAATGGACAAACACCCAGCGTCAACATATAGCTCCCTTCCTCTTTCACTAACTCCCTGAGAAGTGTTGTCTCTTTCATTAGTTCTTGGTGAGCATCAAAGCCCCTCTAGTGACTTTTCATTGTGAACTGGTCAACTTCTAAAAAGAAGGAATCTACAATGTATGTTAATTATTTAGTGATCCCAAGGCCAAACACAACATGACAATTTAAAAACATGGTAGGTGTTTACTCAGGGGTGTCTTGGCCACTGAAGTTGAGAAATCTTCATTCCTGTATTCAGCAACTCCTTGCTGAATGTCTACAGCATCACATACAGTCTGACTAAGGGGATCCTGTCCACAGAGAGCTGACTTTCTCCATGAATTTCGTTCTCATCTCAGAGAAGAAAGTTGTGGATGAAAAGGTATCCATCTTGATTATTCTTTAAGATAGCCTTTCATATCTGTGCAATCATTATTTATTTTTATTTTCTATAACTAAAGTTAATTTATACCTACTTACTTGAATCTAAATGCTTTGGTGTTATTTGTTTATTGCATTTCTCAGGATCAAAACCAAGTACTCATACATGACAAGCAAGTGCTCTACCATTGAAACTAGACCTAAACCCTTAGTTTGAACTTAAATATTTACATGATCTTTACATTAAATTTCTGTTATTCAGAAAGAAATAAAATTGAAAATCTAGCCAACACTCCTATTCATTGTAAAGAATTTCATCCAATGAACTCCAAACATTTTAAATTATTCTTCACTCTAAAATTATGCCACATTAAGCACCTTCTTCCACTTTTGGGAGATGTGAATGAAACAGCATAATATGCTTCCTTAAAGATATGTCTGTTAGCCTTCTATGAGGCTATAAAACTATTTACAAACCAGTAAGTTTGGTGCAAAGTGCTGTAGTCTGTTTTGTAGCCTAAGTGACACATGATGGTTGTGTCATTTCAGCTCTTTGGGCCTTACNATTTTGAAAACCACAGTGGCNACTTACTTCAGAATAAATGAAATAAATACCAGTTGCCTGAAATAACCATCACTGCAAATAGATGTTTTCAGATAATTAGCAATACGAGTATGATTAGAGGAGATAATGTTTGTCTTGTTTGTAACTTGCTTATCAATCATGGGCTTTATGGTCCATTTGGAAGGCAGGCCCAGAGAAGCTGCCCATGGAGATAAACATCATGTCAATCATTCCTTTTCTAAATGCAAAACATATCACTTCAGCATCCTTCATTTGCCAGATGAAATGCAATAATTCCTGCGATTCCAGGATGCTCAAGCTAAAAGCCCTGTCAGGTGGATTCTATTTTGGAATTTTCCTTACACCAGAATGTCTTCCTCCCCAAGCTGCTTTATGTTGATGCAAACAAAAGCTGTTCCTTGATTTGCCTTTGGGTTTTGTTGTTAATTGTCATTTTCTTTAATCTTTCCTAAATAGTCATTAGCACCATTTAAAATACATCAAGACAATATACTTTTACTTATTTGTCATTTCATTTCTGGTAAAAATTGCAGCATTTTAGGGAAAGATAAATGATTTAGTTTNCGAGAAAAATGATTCTGTGCTCAAGTCAGAATATGAGAGGAAAACAGTAACAGGACCACAGCAAACAGTGGTGAATCCCACCCTGTAATTACTACAGACGTGCACCTCAGCTGGGGCCACAGAGGGAGGTGATTCAAGAGTCTCCCAGTAAGCTGCAACACAGAGCCAGCACACATCATCAAAAGATAGTGAGTTCTCTCAAGCTGCACCAGGAGGTCAATAATGACACCACGTTTATGTTTGAAATACAAACACCCTAGACAATTCATATAGCNTCAAAATAGTCATTTAACTAAAACCAGCATTCTAAGCACTGTAATCTTATTCTTCTCTATGGTCTAAAGGACTGATAATTACTCTTATCTTCACTGGACAAATGAGAATTCTGAAACTCATTGGCCACATAGCTACTCAGTGGGCAGCAATGTCCTGCAATGGGGTATTTGACTCTTACCCTTGCATCATCATCATATGAGCTATTCCATTCATAGCTGGTGACAATCACTCTGGGCTTTGGATTGAAAATGCATTTTTTGATCCCCTGGGATTGGTAGGGAATTGGAGGTATTAATGTTGATTTGAGGTCTTGGAATACTGGCTGGTATGACAAACATGATGTTGTGTACAAAGTTAAGTAGAAATGGATGGGCAGAACAGATGGGCAGATATGAGGAGCTGGGATTATAGATCAGTGCTTGCCTAGTATTTGTGAGGCTCAGATTCAATTCCCAGCACTGAAAGAAAAGCGGAGAAGAAGGAATAGGAAGTGGTGGACNAAGCATTTTGTGACTGAGAAACAAACCTTCAACACCATCACAAAGCCATAAAAATCCCTGACACTCAGGGGTGGGTGCTTTGGTTTACAATGTGATCCCAGGGTTAAGTACTGGCAGTGACTGGAAACCATACCATGGAACTCCTCTCAATTTCTATCACTTACTAGTCACTTTCAAAAGTAAAACATCATGAGGCATGTATGTGGCACACAACTTTAATCCTAGCACTCGTGAGAAAGACACAGGTGGATCTTTGTGAATTGGAGGCCAGCCTAGTTTACATAGCAAGTTCTAGGCCAGCCACGTCTACAGGTCTACTTGACCAGAATTCAGTTCTCAGCACCTATAACACATGGCTCACAACTGTCTATAACTCTAGTTCCAAGAGACAGGATGCCCTCTTCAGGTTTCCATGTGGTATACCCTCACACAGACAAATAAAATAAAAATAAATCTCTCTTTCCCCCTAAAGTTTAAAGCTCATCCAAGTGGCATAGAGAAAACCCAAGGTTCACCCTATGACTGTGCCACAGAAGAGATTATCAATTGTAACCAATCCCCGAGAGATCTGGTCCTTCCTAGGAGCTGGGGTCTTTAGGTAGTATAAACAAAACCTCAGGCCATTCATGGAGAAACTCTGGGGCTCACAAACTTGAGTGTGTAGGGGAGTTTCCACCTGTGTTTTCACACACCTATACTAAAGCAGCATTTCCTTCTACNGTGAATACCGGCAGACATCCCCAGCTGTGATATATACTCTGCCATGACAGACAGTAGTCATCCATCCAGCTCACTGATCAAGTTAGGAAGGGCACAGTGTTTCCCATTTTAATTAAAGGGAACTTTAGGCTGACTCTAAAATGGACTAATTTTGAACAAAGGCAGGTATTTATTGGCTTCAAAATCATGATTCTTCAACTTGAGTACATGCCTGGTCACCCAGGACTCAGCTGAAATACAAATCGTGATACAGCAGATTTGGTATGGGACCTGAGATCTGCGTGTCTAACAAACTTGTGGTTCTGAGACTTCCTTTGAATCACCACCATGTGGTCATTTGTATCTAGTTCTCCAAGGACACACACCCTCATTTGAGTAGTTTCAAAGCTTATGAAGGTACAGTCTATGCAAACTGTGTGTATTACACATCTCCTGTGTTGATATGAACAATGACTTCTAAAGCATTCTCTTGGCATTCAATAATTTATAGATTTGGTAAATTGTTGCCATATCTTTGCNTTCCTATCAACTTGCTGATGTCTTTATGTCTGATTTCATGTGTTAAAATTCTATGTCATACACTCCTGAAGTGTATTTTATTTATTTTTGTCTTTGGCATCTATCAGATTATTGTGCTAATGTTATTATTTTTAGTGAACATTTGTTTAGGAATTTATTGATGTCATGGCCTCTTAATCTCTGAGCTGTAAAACCTTTAACCCAAGCAATTTTAACTCCAAACCCATTTTAGGAGATGAAATAACTTCTGTTTAAATTTCCTTATGACCCTTTTATCTGGGGCTTGCTGACTTTTTAATTACACTTGAATTTGTCCAATTTATCCTGGTTAACCCACTCATCATTCAGACCCACCACCAAAGACATGAAACTGTCGCTCTGGTCAGCTTTCTGTCAGATTGAAAAGTCTGGTATTCATGTTAGAAGCAGGGTGACGGAGTGTGAACTGTGGAAGCCAAATGGCCATGAAATAGGCTGTGAGTTTCCAAATCTGTGGAGTCTGGGTCTTAGCCTTCTTAACAAAAGCCTTCATAAGTGGTTTACCCGAACTCCATCCCAGCTCACGAACACTGTGGTGAAGTGAGCATTTTGAGATGGTTGCTTAACATTTGACCTGACAGGGCCATGTTGATCTGGATACGTATTTTTGTTTTATGAGGATTGTAGTTCTACAGCATATGTGTTTTCTTTCTTCAGTAGAAGGGAGTGAGCACATGTATTCTAGCATTCCACTTCTTCCAGAATTTTGATTCCTCCCACCCCACAGCAAACAGGACTCAGCTGCTTTCCATACTCTTTAGTGTGGTTCCTCCATGTGGTATCTCCCACACCATCTGATGGCACCTATCCAGCTCTGATGACAACACACAAAAGATGGAGTCCCCACCCCTCCCCAGCCGGGCGGTGGTGGCGCACGCCTTTAATCCCAGCACTCAGGAGGCAGAGGCAGGCGGATCATTGTGAGTTCGAGGCCAGCCTGGGCTACCGAG
>LZPO01035791.1:0-13793 GCA_001675575.1 Neotoma lepida | reverse complement strand
TGCAAAGAGTGACAAATTTCACCTGATATCTTTTACATCTGTTCTTCCTCTAAGGAAAGGTGATTTTACTACTTTTTAAAAATCAAGTATTGCATGTTGATTGTGTTTTCAAGGTGAGCATATGTTACATCATATGTCACAATATGTCTCTGAAACCTCATCCTGTCTTTCTCTCCAGCCTGGTGGCAAAGAGGAAGACTCAGAGGACTGTGAGAGGAAGGCTGCAGCACAGTCTACTGTGTTCTCAGTCCATGGATAGGTGGCTTGCACCCCACAGTCTTAGGGTGATTTATAGAATTGTCAGCTAGAGAAGAGGGCTGTATTTCCCAGTGGCAATGTTTCAATTTAAGTCAAGCCCTTGAAANACTTTAATGGGAGCTAATGACATGTTTCCAGGAAAGCTCAGACTGAATTCTACATCCGGTTTCCTGGATCTGTGATGATGGTTGGGTTAGCCTGACCACATCTACCCATTTATCAGCTAACAGGAAAAATCAGGACATCTCATAAGAGTGATTTGTAAAACAAGTATCTTGGCTCACTCCTGNAACCCCAGCACTCAGGAGGCTAAAATAAAATAATGTAAAACCGAGGCTAGTCTCAGCTAGTCCGGGGTCAGCCTGAGCTATACAGAAACTGTATCTCAAAAACCCAACCAACTAACCAAATAAAGGAATAATTTTTAATCAAAACTACAGAAAATTAAGTAAATAAGGGAAACAATGACTTAAAATGCTTTTTTGACCACTATGGTATTTATTTAAAAACTCAAGTGCACAACGAAATAGAACTCAAGGGTACTTTTGCTTTTAAAAAATTGAAGATCTTCTAAACTATGTGTTTTAACAACATAAACGACATTTTACTTTAAATAGTGTGGACTGGTATTCATGGTGATTTTAGAATAATGTCTTACACAATGTTATTAGTGTTCATTAAAGAACCAAAGTTAAAAATGTAAAATTGTTTTGACATTTATCTAAATAAACCCTAGGAAGACAAAAATTGTTCCCTAAAAAGACAAGAAAACTTAAGTTACCTTTACTTTATTTCTAGTTCCCTAATTATTAAACATTGAAGAAAATATTTTCACATAAAAAATGAACTTCACTAATCAGAGAGCAAAATATTATTTATCACCAACAAACCTGCACAGAATGCTCCAAGAAAGTACATGATCACAAGTTAGGAAAGTGGGCTCAANCATTTAGAACAGTTGATAAGTAATCTTATTTGGAGTTTGCTGTTTTATAAATATATTCACAGTATGGACATATACACTAAAGCAGTAGTAATCAATTTCTAAACACTTTGTGGGACAATAGGCACCCCTTCTGAAAACAGCCACATGTCAGGCTCCAAAGTTACCATGTCACAGAACACAGCTGATAGGTAGGTACCATGCTTTGGCATGTAGCAGCATCCTGTGCTCTGTTTGTGTTTCTGACCAGGCCATGGTATGAGTGGGCTTCAGGTCCTTGTTGATGTGCTGTGGAGGATGTCTGTATATACTTTGTGGGGCTGCTGTGGGGAATGCACAGGGGAGATGTCTGTATATACTTTGTAGGGGCTGCTGTGGGGAATGCACAGGGAAGTGCATGTGAGTGCTTACTTCCTTTGTGTCTTGTTCTTTCCAGAACCTCAGCTTATCTGGAAACCTTCTTTGGAAATTTTCCTGTTTATCTGTTGCAAATTTAATAGTTATGATAGGNTAAGATTGGATAAGGATGGGCCTTAATCTAGGGATTNATATCTTTAGAAGATGGNGAAAATGTGGGCATGTATCCCTACACAGAGAGAAAGCCATGTGATAGTGTGGGCAAGAGTCTGANGTGATGAGTCTACATGCTAAGGTAAGCCAGGGATATTTCCTGTAACCGCTAAAAGCTGGAAGAGACCAGGAACGGCCTTCCCCTACACCTATCAGAGCCGATGCCCTGCTCACACATTGATTTTGGATTCCTAAGCTCTGGAACCATCACACAGTGTTGTAAACACCCAGTTTGTGTCCCCTTGCTCTAGAATTCTAGGTAACCAATCTAGCACATCTGCCTAACACATCCTGAATGTGATCAACAGAGGAGATCACCCAGGGGTGAAACAGTCCCACACCAGAAGGCAAAATAGTGTGATCAGTCAGAACCTGTGTCACAAAGCCCAGGACCATNTAGATGAACAACATACAATGGAATATGAAAGCAAATGTCAAACCGAGATCTACATGGAGATCNGGAAGCAGAACGCTGAGACTCTGACATCTGACAGCAGGCATCTGCTACAGTTTGGAGACCAAGCCCTCCATCTTCACACAGGAGTTGTGACAGGAGGAGCCCATGAGTCTGGGGAATCCACTTCTCATCCCAGCACAGTCTAAGCAGGGAGCAGTGGCTCTTATGTGGCTGAGGAAGGAGACTGGAGAGGCAGGTAGGATTTAACCAAGGCCTTTATGATGTCTTTCTATTTCTAGGAACCACTGAAGAGTTCTGGACCAAATTTTTTTTTTTTTTGAGACCTAAACAATATGAACTTTTATTAAAATGTTGAAGTTGAGAGACGATGGCGAGTAGCTTAGTAAGAGCAGGCGGGTTTTCAGGGAGAGGTCTCTGAGAATGAATCTTATTAATAACACGTTTTTGGACCAATAGTGCAAGCCCTATAGCTTGTCAGAACTGCAGAGGCCCCACCACAGGTCTGGGTCAGACACTGGGATGGAGGCCTAGATGTCTGAGTCTGAGCAGCTCTCCCATGGCTGTTCCTGTGAGGTAAACTCTGCTTTAGCCAGAGTGGAGTGCCTTGAACAGATGGGGCCATAGTGAGCACATACATTTCAATCTCCCCAAAGGATACCTGCAAAGTTACGGAGCCACACAGACCATGTCTTCTCTCCTCAGGGTATCCATTTCACGTCCCAAACTCTCTTAGAAGAAAAACAACACAAAAATCCAGCCCTTTCTTCTACTTCTGCCACCCCCTTCCTAGGAGAAATATTTAGCATCACTCAGCTGGACTTCTGATAGAGTGTCTCCTCCCAGTCTCTCTGCTCCTGCTCTGTCCTCAGTCCTGACAAAGTACCATCTGGACACCACAACTTCAGCATCACCTGCTCCACATGTGACCAAACCAGAACCTGCCTGTGGCTCATGAGAAGCCCAGTATAGGAGTCCAGTTTCCATGCAGCAGCTAGGAGTATTGGCTGAGGCTATTAATTAGACCATAAACATTGCACTGGATTGGTTTCTTCAGTGGATTCTTATCAACCACAGAAGTTCTGAAGTACTTGCCACTTGCTCCAGCTCTAAAAGGCCTTGCTTAAATGGTGCTCTGTCCGAGCTGTTAGACTTCATTTTGTGTCACTCTACATGGGGCTTACTAGGTCTCACTCATTTTGCCAACTCTATGACACAATGCTGTGAGAGCCGTAGCCCCCAGCGTACATATCAGGGCATTATGAGTTTCAGGCCTCAAAAGAAGGTTGAAATGTCTCCCTTGTCTCTCCAGTTGTACCTACATTNTAGGTACATAAGAGTTCTGTACCTGCCCTGTTGGCAGCTGCTATGGTGGGAGGGGGCGTCAGCACCTGATAGTTGAGTCAAGGGATAGAGCTCTGGGAGTCTGTGTATCTACCCTAGAATTTGTTCAAATGTAAAAATGCCTACCCACAATCCCAGCTATCCTGGAAATAGAGAAAGAAAGGTAACTGGAGTTCAGCCATTCAAGACTATCCTGGATGGCTAGCGAGATATTGTCCCTTACAAGGGAGAAGGAAAAGAGGGGAAGGAAGGAGGGAGAGAGAGAAAAATGGAGGAAGAAAGCCAAATGTAGTTCACAAGCAGAAATGAACTGACTCAAGAACAACAGAGAGTGGTACAGGTGGTGTGACTTTCCTCCCTGTGGTGGCAGGTGAGAAAATATGGCACAACACATAAATCATCACCCCCCGGGGNGCACCATCTCTTTCCTCGTGGTATAAAATTAGCAAGTCCGCATCACTCACTTTTTCTTGCTGTCCTTCTTGGCAGACTTTTCCAAGGCTGCCCTCCTTCTCAAGTAGTCGTTCTGAATCTCGTTGTACTTGGTGGTGTGCTCCTTGATGAGCTCGGTGGTTTTCTTGTGGTGCCTCTTGACCAGGTCTTTCATTTCTTTGTAGTGCTTCTTCTGAAGTTTCACGAATGCTTTCTGTTGCTTGAGCTCTTCAATGGTCTGTGCCTCCACTTCTGCAACAGGGGAGGAGCAGGAGAGCTGAGTGACAGGGTGGACCGAGAGTCCAGAGGAAGGGACAGGGACATCCTGCTCAGAGAGGAGCGGCCNATCCCTGCCAAGAGCAGCTGGAGAGCACAGCTTGGATGGCAGATCTATCAGTCAACTGCTCTGGCTCGCCAGCTTAGCGAGGTGCTACCAAACTCTGCAGAGACCCAGTTCTTTCAAGTGTAGCTTTTAAGCTTCGTGTCTCTAGAAACAGTCTAGGATGGGGATTCCTGTGCCTGTGACTTCCTGAGGGCTGAGGGGCCTGGAGGAGAGAAGCGGAGCAGCAGTGGAAACAACTGAGCAAGGTGCATGGCAACTTCAGTATGACTTTTGCATAATCCCAGGGGAACCCCAAGTATGCACTGCACCCCAGGGCTGCTCTCCTCATGAAAAAAGAAGGCCGGCTTCTTGCGAATTTGGGACACTCAGAAGGAGGACACAACTTTCTAGAAATGACCTCCCTTTAGATAGAGGGCAAGTTTGTAGAGAAGTAGAAACTAGACTTTAGCAACTGAGGCTCACTACAGCTTGGAATAGGGTGTACCACATCAGAGGAAATCAGAACAGGTTTCCTACTTCATTGGTTTAAAGGATGATGACACTCCTACTAGTTCGAAAGCCTGGTCTAATCATGAAATACAAAAAATTCATGGAAAGTGTTAAATAGTTTTGGCACCATACATGTAGAGACTTTGCAAATAATCATACAGATTCAGCATCACTCAGGGGACTCACTGACAAGGGANACACTATAGGTTTCCCCCTCTAGCTCAGTGGATATGGTAGTCAAGTGTGTCAAGAAGGTGTCCTTTAATCTAAACTTTACAAAGGCTCCAGCAGGGCTAGTGACCACCTCTATCACTGCAATGTTTTATCCAATGTTGAGAAAAATGCTCAATGTGACAAAATTTGGCCATAAATCATTCTGTATTTCATATGCACATTTCATCACTTCTATGACATGCATTTTAAAAGATGCATTATCACTTTGGAAATCAAGAATCCACGTNAGTTTCCCTATTGCTTTTCCTAGTAATACCAGAGTGGGAGTTCAATGTATGGCATCTTAATTTCAACGAATTATCATTTATTTGGACCCAGATTAAGTCAGAGTTCATATGTTTCCATTTCTTGATATGAAGTTTCTGTTTTGGGAACAACAACAACAAAAAAGATACTATAAATATTTAGAGCTGTCAAGTGATTCAGAAATAATAGATGTCACAAATCACAATAAAGCTGAATGGAAAACCAAGTGGATTGTGCATAAACAGGGGAACTGGAATGGCAATTTCTGTTGCTAAATACCAAGGCCTTTAACCAGCTGAAGGAGCATTTCCTGCTCTTATCATGCATCTGCCCTGACAGCTAATTTTTCTTCTTTTTGAAGAAAGAAGCCGAGGAGAGAACTAGGTACATTTGTTTAACGGTTTCCCTCAGGCTCAAACTGACTCTGGGTGGTTGCATAATACGTGCTTGCATTAAGAATTTATAGTCCTGAGGCATTGCCACATTTCCTGGTAACAAACTCTACCTTACTTTTTAAAAGAAATGGTTTCTGGAAAATCAGCTGGACAGTTTCAAAATGGGACTCCCCGTGCTCTAGCCTGTAAGAAAAAGACACCTTAAACTGCCTTTGAAAAGGCCTCCAGGCAAAAGGCTGTCCCTGGAATATCCCAAACTGTAAAAGTAATGTCTATTTGCATAAAGACACAGTATTGCTAATGGGTGAGCTGCCCGGAGATGGCCACAGTCAGGGTGGTGCTGCAGGCCCCCTGCCTCTGTGTATACATTTACATATTTTTAGAACACTCCAGCATCTTGTTTTCTGCATGTGTTGTACTTCTTCCCATGGAACTCTTTCAAAATATGTTTCGTGGTCTTGTAATTTCCTGATGCTATGCATGATTTATATATATTGATGAAACGTAACTGCGTGCATAAAGTGCATCTATCCGAAATCTCCAGTCCTGAACCTTTTTGCAAANTTCGCATGCTTCAGTGACCATCACCAGGTAAAAATCAGAATACTGCCAGGACCCTAGATANCTTCTGGAACCCCCNNCCCCAAGGCATAATCTAAGCCTACGTCTCCAACAGGGCGATTAGTTTTGCCAGACTTTCTTTGATCTTGAAGAGGCAGATGAAATCATGCTCTCTCATGACCTGCTTCCTTTTCTCAGCACATGCCTTAGCTGTCTGCCTTGTTGTGGGTGGTCACAATCTGTTCTCATTGGTATCCCCCATTCCATTCTGTAAATGCATCACAGTCCACTTATCCGCCTCACTGTTGGTCAATATCTCGTTCTTACAAGTGGTTCTACTTTTGGTGAACTCATGTATACATTCTTGTTCTGTTTTGCTCCAGACGTTCTAGACATTTTAAAGACTCCACTACATAGTAAGTGCTAATTGTACTGAAGAAAGCTTAGGTCCATTTGAGTCCTGTGGCTTGATGTAACTAACCCAAATTCATATCAAAGATCATAACCATTGTGTATTTCATGGTCACAAACAGGCTATATTCTGCATACCTTTTTGAAATATAGCTTATTGTCAGCACAGTAAGGGGACACACATTCCTGTTAAATGGCTCTCATAGCCAGGAGGAAACTATTATTTTTTTTTTCTGAAATTTGTATCATCAGAAACTATTATTTTTAGCCAATAGGGTCCTGTCTACCAATTCTGGCTACTTCTCTGTGACTTTACATTAGACCATGTGACCAAACTCAGGCCAGATGTCTACAAACTTTTAAAACATTTAATGATGCTAGTTTTCAGAGACAAATAGCAATCTCCTCCCCTCTAAACACTCACCGTGCAGTGTTCAGTTGCCAACTTCCATGCAGAGAAAAGGCTAGNACTCACTCACCTGTTAAAACACTCTGGACCAGGTCTTCTGTTTTGGCGGGCGCCTTTACAGAACCTGCAACCATAAAGATCAAAGAAATGGCCTTCTTTGTTTTCCAAATTTTATCCCATTTTTAAAAAGAAATGTTTGGACTTGGGGNTTGTAGCTCAGTGGTAGAGCATTTGGCCATCTGGGTTTCATCTCCAGTATTGGGGGGCAGTGCCCTTTGATTCTAAGTCTCTTTAGAGACAATAGCTAATTGTANTAGAAGGNTATTTACAACACAATTACTCTAAAACNTCTTTAATTTGTAACTTCGATTCAATCCNATGTCAATAAAGAATTGTATGTATTCTCCACATACAGGGAAACAGCCTTTCACTTGTAATTGAAATTTCCGAACAAGAAATTCAATCTCANTAGTCCTACTGCCACCTCCTGGCAAAATCAGGAACGACGTGATTAAAGGATGAATGCGGACCATAGGGCAGTACCAAGTTTTGCCCACAAGAACCATTATCAGCGCCCAAATTACTAAGCAAAGTGTAAGGGGAAATNGGNTATATATGCACCTGCAGAATGCTTCTTCCCATACACCTAGGAGTGGGAATCAAAACTTTCAGAGGGATGCACTTTGATCTAGGGACCCCATATCATCAGGATGGGACATGCCAGAATCACCTGTCCNTGATGGGATGCATCAAGAAAAGCACAGCATCAAAACAAAACCTCAACCTGGTCACAGGAAAACATCAAGGCAGCTCAAAGTGAGGGGCATTTGGAAAACAATGATCAGAACTCCTCCAAACTGCCCAGGGGTCCGAGAAACAAGAGAGAGTAGGGGCTGTTANAGAGGGGAGGTGACTGTGCAGATATGATGAGCAAGTGCAGTGTGGGACCCCAGGTGTGAATCTGCAACAGTAAATGAACACTGGAGTAAGGAAGGCCGAGNTCACACAAGGCTTGCTTGTTGTGAAGGTTTACTGCGATCTTGCTGAATGCTGACTTTAGGGGAAGAGGAGAATTGTGTCACACAGTTTGTACAATTTAAAAAAANGTTTCCTGGCTGGAGAGATAGCTCAACAGTTAAGAGCACTGGNTGCTCTTCCAGAGATCCCAAGTTCAAATCTCAGCACCCACATGGCAGTTCACAGTTGTCTATGGGATCTGATGCCCTCTTCTGAGGTGCAGATGTACATGCAAACAAAACATAGATAAAATACATAAAATAAATAAATCTTANAAATAAAAAACATTTTCTGTAAGTCACATTGTTTTAAAGTATTACTTAAAAATCAAAATGGTAAAATGGTAAATGCNCTTTCATTCTCATAAGCAATAAACTATAGTTCAGGAGCACTGAAAATGTTTCCATGTGGTAAAANGTTGTTTCTTATTTCTGGTTAACCATCTCCTCTCATTGATTTCANTGACTTTCTTAAAAGTAGAGTTTCAGTTCATTCATGTTTGATACAAATGAAGTAGGATTTGTATTTTATAAACTTGTACGCTTGCACACCAATGAGAAGATCTGAACTTCACCAATATCATGTTCCACCATGACAGAGAAGGAAAAGGGCATGAAGTCACACTCTGATGGAGGAAACTCTCTCCCTCCTATTTTATTAACTGATTTAACTCGATGGATCATGTGCATGCTGCTTCTTAGCACTGGGTGACTGCAGAAGATGCACGGAGCTGAACCTGCTTTCAGGAACGCTTCCATTTGTTAAGAGAAGCACAAACACACACACACAAGCCCCCAACCCTCCCACACACCATACACACTCACATATCACTTTAATGTATCATACCACACACACACACACACACACACACACCCCAACACTCACTTGTTTGCTCACTCACATTAACCAGAGTGAGGTGAGCTGCCCTGAAATGATAGGATTTCTCTGACAAATGAGACAAATGAGTGTAGCTTTGGGTGAAGAGTAGAAGTTAAAAGCAAGCCCTTCAGTAGTATCAGGTACCATGTCTGACTTGGTTTTCCCTTCACCGGCATTGTGCCTTTCAGGAAATTCTTCATCACCTCCCAANTGAGACAACAATAGAACACATCTGGTGGAGGACGGAATGATGATGACCTAACCCGTATGCACGGCCTCGCAGACAGCCTAGCACGGGCAGAGGTTACTGGTCAGTCCGATGTTGGCAGAGACTTGAAGTAGAAGGGAGAATGTGCTTCTAAGGTATAGTTGTAAGTTGCTTGAAGAACGCTTCACAAACTCAACTCTATCAATGGGCAGATCATAATTCACCCTCAAATATCAACCCATGATACAGGTGGATTCTAGGTTGTCAGCAGAGCCAGGTGAGAACCTGGGAGGCCCTGTGACATTCATACATGCATCCATTCTGCTGCCCACTCATTCACGTCACACAAGGGCATGCTTTCTTTCTTTCTTCAATGCCATAATCTTCTGCAGCGCCCCCCAGAAGCTGAAGGTTGGACATCTAGCAAATAGCACTGTCCCCACTGCTTACCTGGAGCTGGCTGGCTGTGTGGAGCCTGGGAAGGTGGTTTGGGTGCAAGAGATGTTGAGTGAGTCACCCCATTTTCTGCTGGCGTGGTCCTGCTTTCACTTGGTGCCTCTGATGATGTTTCCCCAGGGTCAGCCTAAAACCATAAACACCTTTCAATTTTCTGTTTCACATTGCTTTCTTTGTCTTCCTATACCAATAAGGCTACACATTACAGCATTTCCACAATTTGTTTGGAGTCTGAAATATCAAATTTGAAACTGTCTGGAAAGCNAGATTAACTCGGCATAGTGTGAACTCACAAAGCGGCAGGTTAATTGCATAGAAGGCTCTGGTTTCCCCTCTAACTTGCCCATGCTCTTGGATAGAGACTTCCCATACTGCCTCTGGATCTGACTGGACTTCCCATACTGCCTCTGGATCTGACTGGACTTCCCATACTGCCTCTGGATCTGACTGNGACTTCCCATACTGCCTCTGGATCTGACTGGACTTCCCATACTGCCTCTGGATCTGACTGGATGGAATACTTCCATCAAATGAACGAATAGCAAATCTAATGCAAACAAGGGACATAAAGGCATGCATCTGTCCAGTCTTTAGCAGACTCCTGCTATAACCATGGAATGAGAGGCTCTGCAGAAGGACACCTAAGTTCTTCTGGCTGGGATGTCCTGGGCTACATAGCCCTAGCAGAATACACACTTGAGTGAGATAGCTAAATTAATATGAGCCTGGTCCAGAGTGGCAGAGCTGCGTTGCTGAATAAATAACACAGAAGGAGATAGTAAGCATTTTGTTTCAGGCCGTCAGCTTCCATGCCACAGCAAGAACTCATGTCCTGGGTAAGAGTGCAGACTTCAGAGACAGATATTCTCGGATTTGAATTCAGTATGCTGTTAACAAGTCACTTAGCTCTCTGTGCTGTTTCCCCATCTTTATCCTTGATGGTATATGTGAATTTGGGGTCATGATATTGTCTATCTTATAAGATTTCTTCCAGGATCAAAACAGTCACTGTTTATTAAGTACTTAGAACACTTTCTGGTATAAGCTAAATAAGTAAATTTGTGAAGCAGTTAAGATTGTGTGACATTACCAATGGATGATAATAAATGTCTCAAGACTCCTGAGCCCTTCATTCAACCCATTCCAACAGCTATGTCCTATTCAAAGCAAAGGTTCAATAAATGTCTGTTGAATCAATGCTGATCCTTATAAAATAAATGCCTCTATAATTGCATAGTTCTTTCCAACATTCCAAGTGCTTGCCAGCTGTTTTAGACTTACTCTCCATGTCTACAGCAAGTTTTACTGTTGACGACTTTACCCCAGCATTTTGCTATGTAGTGCATTTATAAGGTACATTAGGAATGTTTTCTTCCACTGATCATCTGGACCCCAACACTATGACATTTGGGCATGTAATTACAAATAGCAGACTNAAATTTTATTAAAGGAAGACAGAAGTATAGACAGCATCACTAATTCATATTCTCTTCTCCCCCCAAATCACTGCTTTTCATTTTTCAAACAAAGCCTTACTCTGTAGCTGTGGATGGCCTTGAACTCATGATCCTCTTCCTACAGCCTCAGAGTTGTCTTTGAATCAGTTCCCCCAAAGCATCTTTAACTTAACAAATAGCCCTGTTCATTGATTAGGCCTCTTCAGTGTAGCTGATCTCCCTGGGATGGGTGAAAGAAAAATAAGCCTTGGTACCACCAGACATCAAGCAGGAGAGACAGGAGTCTGGCCACACAACCTGGAGGCATTAGATCCTGCTATTGTGAAATGATGTCTTTTGATGGATGGATAAATGTGACTAGTAAACTCCAGTATGGTCACAGTTAGCATCCATCAAGAAAACTTTCCCTAGAGTCATATGCCAAGAGGAATGATGGTATATTCTTTGTTCAACTAGACATTGCAAATAAGAGCCTCGTGAATGCAGTATATGGTGGGGTTTCTTTTGTTTGTTTTGTTTTACTTTATTTTATGCTTTATTTTGGCTTGTCCAATGTTGCAGACTTTTCCATGCAGGGCTTGTTATACACAGAGAATGGTTTTCATGTTTTTCTTGAAAACAAAACAACCCAGAGTTAATGACCTGGAGCTGTAAAGCCCTGAGAAGGAAAAGAGAAGCCATACCTAAAGCCTGAGAAAGCTCTTCTAAGTAGGACAGACACTGCTCAGTTTCCACCTATAGCTGCCAGATTTTGAGGAATGATGGAAAATGAAATATTCATGTGAACTCATACATTTTCAAATGACCAAAAGGCCGAAGTTCACCTTCAGGCTGCAGAGACCCAGAGCAGCCTTCTGCACCCCCTGACTGGAGGAGCAGAGTTTGCCTGGAATCCCGAAGCCAGAATGCTGAAGGGATGCTGTGTGCTGGAAATGCCCTGGGCCAGGGGCCAACAAACATGCAGCTCGAAATCCTCTGTCCTGCCAAACACATGTCAGGAGAAAAGGGAGAGTAAAGAGCTGATTAATGGGTCCTTGTGTAGTCAGATTTGCCAGGGCCTCTTAGGATTTTTCTGGAGACAAATGTGATGCGTTAGTGAGCATCTATGATGTCAAACAACAGACTGATGCTTGATTGGTTTGTGGAGGGTTTGTGTAGAGGAGCCCCAGGCGACAGTATCCCTAATGGAAACTGATAGCAGAAGTAGTTGAAGGTGCAGTGGCCTGGACACTGCTGTGTACTGACTTCATCTCAGCCGCCCAGGAGGGCCTTGTTTTCAGCACCATGGCAGAGTAATCCCAGATGGTACTGAGAGTCTGCACTAAAACCTATTAAAAGGAAGCTGCAGGTCAGATAGGTGACATGAGAACTTGTTATAGTTCAAAGNCTAAATATTTTAAATAGAAGGCATTCTGTGTTCTATGATAGTGGCAGCTCAAGGAAGCATCAACACAATAGGAAGTTACAGCTAAGACAGAGACACGTAAGTAGGTGAGTGTAATTCCCAAAGAACTCATCCTGTTGCACTAAAAACAGCATTCATAGAAAGAAGCCAATACATAAAATGGTTAAATACCTACAGCTGTGAAATACTAAATTCAACTTTTTGATATGATTTGAAAATNAAGTCATTCCTACCAAACTGACATGTGAGATCAAATGCAAAAGCCAATTCTGTGTCCAGCACAAAGAAATCAACATTTTTGGCACCTTTCTCCCCCAGCTGCTCCATAATGGTTGCTTTTATGTGTTTCAACAAAACAAGCACAAAATCCTTTCCCAAGGTGCTGGACATCATGACAGAAATAAAGGCACCCAAAATATGTTTTTATAAACTTACTTGAAAGACTACTGGAATTTAATTACATGAATTTCAATGAAGGAACGTTCATTAAAATGGGACTTGGGTCTCACTACTAGATTTTTGCTTTTAGCCTCTGCCCCCTAGTGGTCAAATGGAATTCCTGCAATATATTTTTCTTCAAAATAAGACCAAAAACAACTTTCAAAAACTAAGATTTTATATTTAAAAATTACACCTTTCCAAGAGGTGATGAGCACAAATCCCTTGAAAATACACCACATGTAAGTCAGCGAGTGGATAACTTAACGACTGTTCGTACAGGTTTTGTAAAAGGGAACTTGTACAGCATGCTGCACAAATGCAAAAGGCTTGCTTCCTGGACTCGTTAATTGTGGCTTTGGTAATCAACCAGCAGAGAATACATATCTTAAGAATCCTGTNGAATNTTTAATAGGAAAGCAAAATGTCTTTCCACTCTCAGATGTGACTGAGCCACTCGGGGTATTGGAGGATCCTGGTTTTCCTGAGTCCTGGGCTAGTGAGATGGCTAAGTAGGTAAAGGTGTTTCCCAACAAGCTTGAGCACCTAAGTTTGACCCCTGGAACTCACATGGTGGAAGGAAGGAGCAAACTCCAGAAGTTCTCCTTTGGATCTACACACATGTGTTGTGGCACACTCATGTATGCACCACCCCCCACTAAGTAAATAAACACATGTAAAATTAATTAAAATATNTTGTCCCTTCCATGTAGATGGTTCATATGACAGTATGTTGACTTGGATCCTGGTGGGTGAAGGGTGAGGTTAGCCATTTTCCCAGAATTACATGAAGATTTGTAATTTCAGGGTATCAGGACAAATGTTGGAGGGCTTGTGGCTCTGTTAGAGACAACATTTCACTCAAAAAAGCTTTTCAAAACAC
>LZPO01035787.1:21664-38055 GCA_001675575.1 Neotoma lepida | reverse complement strand
TTTTTAATAGAAAAAGATTGCTATTTTGTCACTCTATTTGACCACAAAACTATTAAAAAATTCTTATATGTGTTTAAATATTTTGTAATTCTTTCACTTATAAAATTGTTACCCAAAGGTAAAAAGTTTCAAGGTAAAATGCACTACAGTAATGCAACAACTGAAATAGAGAAGAGCAAGGTGAACTATGTGGGAGTACAGTGCAATGTATTTATAGAAACAAGAGCAGTAGGGGGAGTGATGGCATTAAAAAAGTTATTCCACAAGTTCATACTCACTCCTGATTACAATGTTAGAAATTCATATCTACTCAATATGAAAAAAAGAACTCCAATAGCAGCTCAATAGCTAATGCATAGNAGTTACTGAAACTATCATTAAAACAAAAAGAACTCCATAACCATTATTAATAATAATATTCTAATTTTGAAGCCAATGCAATAAAAAATGAAAAACAGAAAATATAAGGCAATGATTAGAAAGGTGATACATAATTTTTAGTTTTGATTTTATTTTTAATTTAAAATTTAGTTTGAGCAAAAAATTTTTGTGTACAGGTTCTCTCTATGTAAACTAGGCTGGTCTTGAAACCACAGAGATTGGCCTGCACCCCCCTCCATATGCCAACAAGCATGGCCAGAAATAATTTTCTAATGAGAGAGACTGTCATAATAAAAAATTTCTGAAACCATGGTATTTACACACAGAGAAGTAGAATCTCAATATGATTTTAAATGATTCTAATCTGAGATAGATCCTATAAAATGTTTGCTTTGCATCAGTTTTTCCTTCCATATCAAAATAGGCTAATGAGCACATAAAATTAGAGAATAGATTGAATTTATAAGGAGTGTATCTCTCTCTCTCTCTCTACCTCCGTATGTGTGTGTATATGTGTGTATGTGACTATATATGTGTATGTGTGTATATGTGTATATGTGTGTATATGTGTATATGTGTGTGTATGTGAGTATATATGTGTGTGTGTATATATGTTTGTCTGTGTGTGTGTACATGTGTATATGTGTGTATGTGTGTATATGTGTGTGTATGTGAGTATATATGTGTATGTGTGTATATGTTTGTCTGTGTGTGTGTTTCAAATTGTTACTACATTTGATCCAGAGTTAGCCGCTTAATGAGTACTTCTCTGTGTGTGCTCAAATAAGGTGGAAACCAACAGAGATCACTTAGAACAGCACCATCTAAATCAAAGGAAGAGTGCAATAGGAGAGAGTCATGAGCAACATAAAAGACAACCTTAAACATTAAAAAGAAAGGCTGTATCCTTGAAGTGCATAATACAAAACTCTCAACTTTCCACAAAACAGTTACTCTTGATGATAAAAAATTTAAGCCAATGTGAAGTTGCACTTAGCTTAGCAGAACAAAAATCATGATGACAAAAATTCTTCAAGAAGAGAAAAATTATAGAATAGCTCAAACCAATATACATTAAAATCTAATGTGCAATAACTAAAGCAAAATGAGACTGTAACTAAAATAGAAAGTTGCCTATGTAATAGAGTCCACATATATTTATTTGAAAATGTTGCACTTAAATGAAAGGTGAAAAAAATCATCCTACATACCTGAAAACTCTTTTATTATGAGTGTATGTCAAGTTTGATTTTTTTCCCTTCAATTTTCCAAAACAATTTGACAGATATCAAAGTCTCATTCATAAAAAGATTAGGAAATGAGTAATGGCTGTTTATGCTATGTCAGATAAAGAATTTTGTTCTGCGGGAAGCTACCAAATGACTACATAAATACTAAATAAAAAATTTAAAAGAGATTTTCAGAAGAATCTGTGAAAGCTTTGAGTTAACGCTTCTCAGTTAGGGTACAGGAACATATGTAGTGATGGCGGCAAACATTTCCTCAATGTTTGGACAAATATCTGAAAAAAAAAATAATTTAAAGGAGGAAAGATTGATTTTGTGTCGGAGATGAAGAGTTTTCAGTTGACAAAAGACTGATTCCATTTACAGTCCAGCGTGGGGCAGAGGCATTGCAGTGGCAGGGACAGAGGCAGCTGACTTCATGGCTGCCTGGAAGCAGGCAGACAGAGAATGCTGGTGTACTAATCATGGCTTCCTCCTGGTTGCCCCGTTCTTCCTGCTGGACCTCTAGCCTATGAGATGTTGCCATCCACCCAGGGTGGGCCTTCTCACTTATTACTCTGTTCTGCTAATGCCCTCATAGACACACCTAGAAGCATGCTTTACTAAAATCCTAGGCCTTTNTCAATCCAATCTAGTTGACAATCAAGATTAACCAACACGATACTTCCATTCATGATGTTATACCTGAAAGTCATTAGTCAGTACTGCTTTTTTGTTCGTTTAAGTACAGTGTGTCATGCTAATGTAACAGATGTTAATAGCAGAGGAATGGGGACACAATGTGTAAAACAAGAGGCCATTTGATCTCCTGGAACTGCAATTGTAGATGATTGTGACCCACCATAAAGGTGCTGGGAATTGAACCTGTGTCCTCTGGAAGAGCAGCCAGTGCTGGTAAACATTGAACCGTCTCTCTGTCTTAATATAACTGAGTCTATACATGCTTCATTTCATAGTGAAACTGAAGTGCTTTTTTTTNAAAACATAGATATAATTCTTAACAATAAGAGTAGGAAAAATGAAGCTGTTTTAAGGCAATATGCAGTAACCAAGGGCTCNGTAGCCTTTTTAGCTTGATGTATTATGAGGAATCAATACTCTAGTGTACTGTTCAATAATATTATCCTATATTGAAATTATAGTTACTTTTAAAAATAAATATTCTAGGTTGAAAAAAAAAGGTTTTATGGCTGGGTTTTTCAATAACAACAAAATTAAAGATGTTCGCTCAATGGCCCTGACAATGGAAGGGCAGCGTTGCTTTTCACTCAGCACAGTGTTTTAATCGGCTCTTCAGGAACCACCATCTGTTATTGGTCTTTCAACAAAGTGCATGCCACAGGCTATTATTGAGAGAACAGACTTTGACAAACACTCAATGCTTCGAAAATAACAGCAGCTAGAAGTGTTTGAGCATAATACTCACCATTGCAGTGGGCAGACCATGTCCTTACTTATTCTCTGATAAACTCTTTGATTGGACTGGGATCATTTTCCTGAGGTGTCACCTGGAGGTACTGAAGAGATGAGGTGTCTTTCCTTCAGGGGTTTCGTCTCCCCATTCTTGGTGATCTCCTTCTGGTTTTCTGTCTTCTGTCCCTTAGCTTTACCTAAATTATTTTAAATGAAACTCATTTTGTTTCAGTTTCATACCTCTATGGAATCTAGTCTATTTTTTATGCCGACTTTTGCTCAAAATTTACTTATTTTTCCTATTTTCAGTCATTCCTACATAACTTACCTAGTAGTTATTTTTATTTTACTGGAGACTTTCTATCCCCCAAATATTCTGTTTAGAAATTCTTCTCTGATTTTTCAACACTCCTACTGAAGCTAAAATCAGGAGAAAAAATAGGAGGCTGTTGGAAAGAACAAACTAATGAAGATGGTATGAAATCATTAACAATAAACTCTCACTGTCACCCCTCAATGTCCACACAGTACATTTAATACCCAATACAGCAATGTTGAGAGGTCAGGACCATGAGGACTGATTATGTCCTGGGACTCTGTTCTCATGAAGAAACTGATGTTCTCATGAGAAAGTGTTCATCCCTACCCCACACAGGGACACACCTCTTCTGCTTTCTACCATGAGGCCCTCACCAGCATCTTGACCTTGAATTTTGAATCCTTAGAGCCATGAAAGACAAATCTCTATATTTTGTAAATCACCAGGGTTCAAGGGTTCTGTTATGAAAGAAGGCAGACTATAAGGCCATACAAATTCTAAATTTGGAATTTAAAATATACATAGTTGGCCATTTGATAATAGCTAATATAAGGATAGACATGCATATTCAGAATGTTTCAAAATGTGCAATTGATGTGTGGGGAAAATGAGGACCTAATGAATGCAATCTATAAAATAATAAACACATCATCATTAAAATATATTATGAGGGTTTGAAAAATAATGATCATATTCCGACTAATGAATGTTTCAAATTAGTTGCATTAGGGGAAATAATGAACTATTTAACCTATCAAATCCATTATTTAAAAGAAAAATCTTTATTTGATGGCTTAATTTCATACCAAGCTACATAATACCATCCAAAGCAAGGTAGTTTAATTACTTAATAATTCCCTCCTATATACAAATTGGTTGCATAATTAGTTGAGAGATATGAGTAACTCTTCTAAGAACAGAATTGAAATGAACACTGGAGTTATTTGCTTTTACTTATGTTTAAAGTTCTCATGTTGTAATAAAAGCAGTAATACATTTTAAAAATGTATATATTAACAGTTCTTAAGCATATAAATAAAATGTGAACACAAAAAGATAACACATACTAAAATAGATGCTCAGGTCCCGGGTGTGTTTTTAGATGAAATTTGTCCAACATTAGGATCTTAGAGGCATAAATTCTCTAGGGCACCTGGAATTTCACAAAACAAATAATCTGCTTTTTTTTTTATAGAAACACTATAAAGAGAAGAATCAATATGGAGATTTAGAGCCAGCCTGGTCTACAAAGTGAGTTCCAGGACAGCCAGGAATGTTACACAGAAAAACCCTGTCTCAACAAACCAGAGGGGGGGAGGGAGATTTAGATATCTGTAGATAAATATATGGAGATGTCTAGATTAATAGACAGATAGATGATAGAAGTGAGAGAGAGAGAGAGAGAGAGAGAGAGAGAGAGAGAGAGAGAGAGAGAAATAGGAATGGACCTCCATGACTCTGGATACTAAGAATTCTCACAACTTGCTAACAAGGAGCTGAACTGGAGACCCAGGGAAGTCTCTATTGATACCTTCAGGCCAAGTCTAAAGGCCTGAGAGCAGCAGAGCTGGTATCCAGGAGGTTGGAGGCAGGTGTCCCACCTCAGGAGGCAGATGATTTACCCTCTTGTCTGTCTTTATTCTCTAGTGCTCTGTTGGCTGGGTGGGGCCACCCACGTTGTTGAAAACCATCTTTACTCACCCAACCAGTTCAAATGCTCATTCCTCCAAGAAAACTTCATAGAAAGTTCCAGAAATTCTGTGTCACCTGCCTCTGTATATCTCTTAGCATTCTCTCTGTCTCTGTCTCTGTCTGTCTGTCTCTTTCTTTCTCTGTCTCTGTCTCTGTCTCTCTGTTTCTCTCTGTCTGTCTCTCTGACTGTCTCTCTGTCTCTGTCTCTCTCTCTTCCCACTCCCGCTGCTTTCCTCCAGCTTCCATCTCCCCCTTCATCTCTCTCTTCTTCCCCCATACTTCCCCCCCCATTCCCCTTCCACATTTTCACAGTATCGATGATAGTCTCTATAATTAAACATATTAGTTATTCTAATTTTTGATTTTCACCAGAGTTTCATGGAATCAACGTTTTAGTAAATAGAGTTTTATTTTCTTCAACCTGCTTACCCAGATCTCTAATACTTTGGCCTTATTGTGCTGAGCCGGAGACAACTCTGTTACACACAGTTTTTAATTTCCCATCATTTCCCAGTTGTAGCAAGCAAAGAGTGGACCATTTGCTAGAGATTTATTGTCTCAAACTAAAGTACTTAGAGTTAAGTAAAACATTTTAAATGATGAACCCTCAATAATCTTGGCTATGTTTGCCATATCCTAAGGCCTTCTAAATAGAAGCCAAGATTTAACAGTTTTGAAGTAATTACAGATGTAACTGTGGAGCGCCATTGCTCTCTATAAAGTACAGCTGTCAATTACAAATTCAATTATCAGTGGCCATGGTCAGATCTAAAGAACTTCACAAACACAACTGAATTAGAAATAACATTTTCCAGGTCGTTTTTTGTTTTCTAGTTCTATATATTTTAACAAGAGTTTTTTCTAAAGTATTTTTTTCTATGGGCTCAAAAGTGTGCAAGGAATAAATAATACCTGATAAACGTAACNCTTGACTCAGAGAACCATGTTATACTACCCCAATAATGCAACCCCCACACACATATTCACACATAGACACCTATACAAATGCACATAATATAAAATAAAATATATATGAAAAAACAAAACATTAGTAGAGAAAACATCCTCACCTTTTGAAGTCAGACTACCCAGATGGCATTGTTAAGGCAAGGGGACCTTCAAAGAGGCATGCCCCTTTCTCACTGCCTTTGCTTCTCAACCATGTCCTGCTACACAGCTTCAGCAGTTCCCTCTTCTAGAGATTCCCCACAATTATCCTCTTTACCCATCACACCCAATATCTGTTTTCACCTTTTCCTATCTTATCTCCTTCCACTCTTGCTGTGCTAGTACATTATCCCAGAAGTTATTCAAGCCTAGCCAGAAACTTAAGTGAATAATATTTTATGCCTACCACTATAGCAGTTGTTGTATATGTAACAGAAACAGCAAAAGTTAGCAACCACTGCACTTTGGTTTAATGGGAGGACATGGACAACTAACTAAATATTATGTATTTTATTATAATTTTAATTTGAAACTATAAAATAATTACATCACATCCCATTCTGTAAAAGGAAATGTCACAAGTGAGGGGACAAGTCCACTGGATTTTGAGAGCTAAAACTTCAAATAGTACCAGGTACAGCTCAGCCCAGAAGATGATAGGTGAAGGGGCTCACCAAGTACACTAGTCAGGAAGATATAGAGAGCAAAAGCTCTCCAGACAGGAGAAACTGGCTGTGCAAAGGCCCACAAACAGGAAACTCTCCTGTACAATCTGAGTAGACTAAGGAGTGTGGAGGGAGTAGAGGACATGAAGCCAGACAGTCAAGAATGGAGAGGAGGGGCATGGAGAATGTCCATATTCTTCTAAACTACTAAAGCTCAAGGTTAGCCTTCACTCCAAATGGTACAGGAAACATTTGTGGATTTTAAATAGAGAATTAACATGACACAAATTATGACTTTAAAATGCAAGTTCTATCTGCCACATTAGAAACAGACTGTAGGGAATCAGGACATGGTGGGAATCCCAACTGGGGAGCTGTGACAAACTTCCTGGTGATGTCATCAGTAGGAAGTGGATTCTGAATGGGACATGGTAACACACAGGTGCCAGGGGGCAAAAAAGGAGAGCTCAAAGGTGTACAAGGTGACTTTGCTAAAGTGGCTGGAAGCACAGAACTGATAGATGATGACATGGAAATATTTGCAACAAAGCAATTTTGAGATTTCTATCAGAAATGACATTTTAGGTACAATGGGTTTGACTTCATTACTCACTTTCTCAGGGAAGGGATGCTGAATAGGCAGCTTAGATAAATTGATCAATAGATAGATTGATTGATAGGTAGGTAGGTAGGTAGGTAGATAGATAGATAGATAGATAGATAGATAGATAGATAGATAGATAGATAGAGATGGATAGATGGATGGATGGATGGATGGATGGATGGATGGATGGATGGATGGATGGATGGACAGACAGATACATACACCTACACATGCATACAGAGTACTCTGGGATTCAGAGATATATGTGGCTTGAATGTGAAATGGGGAGAATCCTCAACATGGTATATTTGGTGCTACAAGACTGAGAGGGTTAAGGCCTTGCATACATAAAGGACAAGAGGGGGTTCAGGATTCGTATTTACTTGCACTCTAATGTTAAACAGCTAGTGAGCTGAGGAAGAAGTAGAAGAGCAGGTGAAGGGGAAGGGGTCAAGCACTGATGTTCTGGATTCTAAGAATGAAGTCAGTTCAAGAGACACTAGAGGAGAGAGTAAGTGATAGGTTCCTGAATTGCCAGCCAAGTGAGGACATCAACCACCTCCTTCATAATAGGGCTGCTTGAGGAAACAGGATCAGAAGTTCCTGGATGTGCCTCTTTGGGGGTAATTTCAAGAAAAGATAAAAGCATATAATATAGAACCTTATTTTTTTTAAATGAACTTAGCTATAAAGAGGAGCAGAGAAATGTAGTGGTATAGTCATGGATTTTTGTTGGAAGAAATATATTTATAGCAATGGAAATGAATCAGAAGAAAGGAAAACAATGAAGAGTGCAGATGGGAAAGTTCCCTGAGCAGGTGAGAGGTGATGTACAAGAGCAGAAGCCCTTATCGAGAGTGAGCACTGCTGATCCTGTGATCAGAAAGTGAGGCTGAGCACTGGTGGGTGGACAAAGGTCAAAGCCCTAGGAGCCTTCCTTTAAAAATCAGCTCTTAAAGCAGGTCGTATTGGCACACATCTTTAATCCCAGGACTCTGGAGGCAAAGGTAGGTGGATCTCTGTGAGTTTGGGGCCAGCCTGGTCTATAGAGTGAGTTTCATGACAGCTAGGGCCATTACACAGAGAAACCCTGTCTCAAAAAGAAAAAACAAAGCCAAAGCTGTTGAACTAAGCCAGCTTCTAATCTTACTGCATTAGAAGCTTTGATGGAGAATTTTACATGAGTATCTGGATGTCTGTTGTTTTCCTGAGATTAGTAAGAAAGCTTTGGGGTCTTTTAAATACTACACTAAGGATTGATCTCTGAGATAGCATCTATCTGGCTGAATATAGCCTCCATTGGAAAGTCAACCCTGGACTGGGAGTGTGGCCCAGTTGGTAAAGGACTTGCTGAGCAAGCATGTAACCTGAGTGTGGACCCCAAGAATCCACATAAGAAAGCTTGGTGCAGCAATATGTGTTTGTAAGCCGAGCACTGGGGTGATGGAGAGACAGTACACGCCTGGGGCTTGCTGTCCAGCCATTCTAGCTGAATCAGCAAGCTCCAGGTTAAATAAGAATGTTTGTTCTCAAAAATATGGAGAACAGTTAAGAAATATACCAGAAGTCAACCTCTGGCCTCCAACTACCTGTGCACACATGTGTGAACAAACCCATACAACACAAAATACACACAAGCACACAAACAAAAAACATAAAATTAAAGTAAATAAATAAAATAGAAATGAAGCCTTCACTCTTCACCCTCATGCCTAATGGGATTTCCCAAAACTTGTGTCTGTCCATGGGCTCCTTATGATGTGAACTAGTATCGATAACCATTGCTCAAAAACAAGACTTGACCAGAATTAAATTGGCTGTGAAATTATTGTTGCAATCACATTTCAGTCAAATTTTTAACTCAACAGTTTGAAAACTCCTCAGGATTTAAATCAATAAAAATGTTTGAAGACACAATGATGGAGCAGATGGTACCATTGGAAATGCTGTGTTATCTCCATGGGAACCACGATACAAACTCTGACCCAACAAAGGGAAAGTGTTCACAAAAGTCAAAACAAAACCTTGTGTCTGTAGTTTACAGAGTGTTTCTGTAGGGTCTCTTCCAGTATCCCTGCAAACGCAGCCATCAGCTTCCCAGTGAACTTTGTAGGAAAGGCCATTCGTATTTCATCATGTTGAGTTAATAGAATTACAGTTGTGGACAAGATTTTACTCAAGTTTAGCAGAAACTCCCAGGCAGCAATCAATATTTTCACACTCACAGTCTCACTTCAGACTGTTCTTGTCTATGTAGACAAAGGCCCCCAATTAAACTTGTGAAGCCAGATTATTTTTTATGTGTTTCTGCTGATGTAATACACATAGGTTTGAATTCAAACTGCAACTCAACTAAGTGAAAAATAAATGTCATTCAGCTTGAAACAAAAGCATGAAATATCTAATGTTTAGCTTCAGAATTGCTTTGCACTGTAACTTAGCAGCATCTTCCTAAATATTAAATGTAGATCCTGATTAAAAAGATAAAATCCATAGTAGATGTTTGCTTTATGTTGAAGTTGTGTGTGTGTGTGTGTGTGTATGTATGTGTTTTGCTGGCTCTGTAGATGGGGCCCTGCTGTCTCTGATCCTGGGGTCAGGGGGTAAGTAGATGCAGAACCAACAGCACAGGCTCTGGTAGATTGCAAGCAATCTTGTTTATTAAACAAAGGACTGAGGTACTTATGTGTGTACTTTTTGGTGGGCTCCGCTTCCAGCTGCCGTGGTGTTTCCTGGTTGGCTCTGGGTTGTATGTCAGCAGTGGTCATCTTAGGGGTCCAGTTTTAGGCTCCTCTGGGTGAGGATACTACTGCGCATGTTTGCTTAAGTCATGGCCCAGTGCTTTCCGCCTTACCTGCCTCATGTGTGTGCATGCCTTTTCACACATAGGTCCACAGGGAGGCCAGAAGCTGTGTTATAGGCAGTTGTGAGTGCTGGGAAGCAAACTTAGGTCTTCTACAAGAGTGAGGCAAGCACTCTGTCCAGCCCTTTAGTGGATGCTTTCCAAGACAGCACAGCATGCCTTTATTTATATACCAGTATGCTATGGAAGCGATTCTACATTTTCAGTGCGATCTCTGTTAAGTTTCCAATGACTCTTTTTCTTTTTCACAAAAATGGAGTGAGAATCCTAAAACTCATGGGTAACCACATATATATGAATAGCCAAGAAAGATTAAAACTGAAGGTATCACATTCTGTTTCAAACTATATTATAGAGATGTGGGACTCAAAATGCTATAATATGATCTTTAAAACATAGAGATAATGTANATTGTAGGATTAGATGTCAAGGCTGAAATATTCCTATACATAAATGCTTAACTGTTCTGGCCTGAGTGCATCAAAAACACACAGTGGGGAAAGCAATAGTCCCTTCACAGGCTTGAGAGAGGGCTAGGGGTGATAAAAACCTTTACTCGTCTAGCAGAGGACCTGAGTTCACCCACACCCTCACAAACAGCTCTCACAAACATCTGTAACTTCAGTTCCAGGGTACCTGACACTCTCTTCTGATCTCTTTAGGTTATGCATTCATGTGGACAAACCCACACACAAACACATACATTATACATAATTAAAAATAAAGCTTAAGTATTTTTTAAATATCTCTTCAACAAATGATATAAGAAAAACTGAATATCCATGTGTGAAAGATGAATTAAACACTTGCCATATATCATATTTAGGGACTTCAAGATTGAAATCATAAGATTTCTTAAGAAAAGGACAGGGGATAATTTCTTTGGAGGTGTTTTCATTCATTATTTCCATGAAGAATGACTCTTGGAGCCTCCACCATGAGATTTGTTTCTAGCAAGCATATGAGANCAAGTTACAGAAGATAGGGGTAAGACAGTGATTATGAGTCAATCATCATATCATTGAAATTTCTGAGTTAAAACTAATCATTTTAATACATTTTAACACATCAGACCGGCTATGGCCTCCCACCTGTCTAGGGCTTGCCGTTGTACTTGAAGATGGCCAAAAAGCATGAGCCTTGCTTAAGCAAGACTTGCATATCCATAGAGTGATGTTAATCATTGAGCACTCCTTTATANCATGCTGTGGTGTCCCTCTAAACAGAGAACTTAAAGTTAATAGGAAAGGGTGAGGGTGAAAGAAGCAAGGGAACTCCTTGCTGGCCTTTCTTCCCAAGATTATCCAACCTCTTCCACTTCATCCACAAAGCAGGTGCATGTCCATGACGTCGAAGCTTTGTGGACAGGCAGCTCCCTAGCCTCCTGTACAAAGCCACCACCCCTGTGTACTAGCTACAGTTGCCTGGGATCTCAAACTTGTGCTCTGACATTGAATGAAAGCTATGTGCATTTGCTTTTCTAACTCCATAACTTAACAAAATCTTACAAATGTTCATGATCTGACATATAGACTGATCAAACACCCACCATGAAAATCCATGTTTCTACTGCAGCTGTTATCAACCTGTGGGTTGTGACCCATTTGGGGGGTTAAATGACCTTTTCCCAGAGGTCACCTAAGACCATTGGAAAACACAGATATTTACATTATGATTCATAAAATAGCAAATTGCAGTTATATAGTACCACCAGAAATAATTTTATGGTTGGAAGTCACCACAACATGAGGAACTGTATTAAAGGGTCACAGCATTAGGAACATTGAGAACTACTATTCTATTGTGTTGTGAAGATTCCAAACATATCAAAATCAACACATGTAGTTAGACCACTGGAGGTAGACTGCAGTAGTAGAGCATGTGTTTAGCAAGCATTATGCCCCAGGTTCCATCCCAGAACCAATGAAATAATACAAAACACAAAGGAAGAAAGAAACCTGATGATTGCATGTTGCAGCCTATAGACATTATTATGCACACACATAATCACTTGTAGAGAGATGGCTCAGTAATTAAGAGCATTTGCTGCTCTTCCAAAGGAACCAAGTTTGGTAACTAGCACCAATGCTGAGCAGTTCACAATTGTTTGTTAGTCTAGCTTCAGAACTGATGCTCTGTTCTATCCCCAAGAGCCCCTGCACACACATTTGCATAAATTAAAAGGAAACTTAATGAAAGTTTAGGCAGAGATACAATTAGGAGTTTCTATTTTAAAAAGCACAAAAGAAAAAATGAGAGACAAAGAAAAATTCTATACTGTATAAAAAACTTAATGAATTAGTAAAAATTAATTTACCAAAAGAAAGCTTATATGTGTGTGTGTGTGTGTGTGTGTGTCTGTGTGTGTGTGTGTGTGTGTAACTTTTCTTTTTAGTCAGCTGTTTAGCCATCCATCTCAGTTATTTTTACTACCAATTTATATGATCGCAGTTGCGTGCTATATTTATACAAAATTTAGTATTTGCATTATAACTCTTTACTATTTTTAATGGAAAGATTAGGCCTTTAAGTATTTACGTTTCCCAGGAGACGCTTTGAGTAAGAAAATGTGTTGGAAATAGCACATATTGTACTTTTCTCTTGGAAATCCAAACAACAAATTAGCATGATAAAGGCTGTGGGATATCTGTAATGGAAAAACCCACTCAACAGAGAAAACCTAATTAATGTTTTATTCATTTTTATTAAAACAATCTCAAGCTGTAAAGAAAAGTGTAAATATTGGAGAATAATGGTTTTGCTCCTGAGTTCTTGAGACATGCGGCCCAGCGCCTTCCCACCTGCCATTCTCCAATAACAAGTGCATGCCCCTCCCTCTTCACAAGACAGCTGTCCAAATCAGCCAATGAGCAACATTCTTCCTGCTTCCAGATAATCCTCTTATTTTGATCCTCTCTTGCTAGTTGTCCTGATGGTGTCCTTGACAGCAAACTGACTTAGTGTATAGAACTTATATTCATCAGGAAGACTATTCAGTGATCCTGAAAACTCAGCACTTGGGCGTTCAAGGTTTAATATTATCGACTCAGGATGAGATAGAGTTGCCCTGTAGGCATCCATTCTGACTGTCTCCCGTTATCCTGTCAGATGACGCCCAGTGTTTTCTTTTGTTATTCATTTTGATCATTCATTATTTGATGGGGTGCTGCTGTTGTTAATTGTATATATTTGTGCACTCCTTTTTCTGGGTGTGCCCAGAGTTTCTGGGTGAAGTTGACACTTGATTTGGTAGGATGATGCAAGGAGTTCACCCCTCACAATATGGGTGGACTTCAGCTAGAGGATTTGAAGTCCTGACTAGAGCAGAATCGCTCACTCTCATCCTGAATGAGAGAGCAGGATTCCTACCTAAAGGGCTTTGAATATGGCTATTGGCTGCTCTCCTGCAAACTGACAATAAACTGCAAACTTTCCTTGGTGTCCAGCTTGCCAGCTCACCCGGAGGGTCAGGACTTGCCTGCCTCCATCACAGGAGCCCATTCCTTAGAACAAATTCTCCTTTCTGTCTCTGACTCTCTTTCTCTCTCTTTTGGCTTTTCTATCTGTGTGTGTGTATGAACATGCATATGTGTATGTGTTAAAGATATATTAATGTATTGATTCATATATGGGATCAGTGAGATGAAACACCAGATAATCACATTTTCTGGGAAACCAGAGAAACTAAGTTCAATACCTAGAGTCTATTTGATGAAAGGGGGAAAAAAAAACTCTAAAAATTGATTTTTGGCCTCCACACATGCATGTATACCCAATAAATAAAATATTTAAAAATTGTAAATGTGTGTGTACATACATATTTGTCACATATACATGCATACTATTGCTTGTGTTTCTCTGGAGAATACTAACACAGGTATGATGACCAGACTTGTTCACTATGAAAATATATTTCCATTTATGTTAATTAAATATTTTGTGTAATTAGGTAAGTGCTTTGAAACACACAGATGTTTCCTGATGAAATCATCCATTTATTCAATTGTGTGATTTCACTTTTATGGCTGTAGATTAATGGTTGCCGGTGTCCTTCAGCCTTCTAATGATACTTCCAGCTGTTTGTATTGATGCTGTGGTTTGGCTGAGCTGTATCTTTTCATCATGGTGCCAAACTTTCCAGAAAGACTTTCTGCTTTTTGACACAGAAGCATTTGCTTCCAATCATCTCCTATATCCTCCCCACAGACTAGAAGCACTCTTTTCTCCAAGGGGTCCTGGCTCCTCTTGGTGAAGCAAGATTGGCAGACCTCAGGCACTGAGGGCCAGGTGTGCTCACTGCTGTGACTTGCTGCCTTGGGGTCCTCTCTGCAGGCAGCTAGGGGAATAGGTGCAATCTGTTTGCAGGTAAATGGGTAGTGACAACCCAGACTTTTGCATCAATATTTAATTCTCTACTTGCCTCAAAGGGAAGATTGTGAATTCACAATGATAATTCTAAGTCCTATCCCATGCCATGGGGGATTCTTCTAAAACCTTCTCCACTTGGAAGAATCTCTCTCCCAGTGTCTTCAGTCTACTTAATGATACATGCAACCCACAGTCTGTAACCATTTCCCATCACTTCTGCTACCAAGATCTAAAACTCATTCAGCGTCAACCCTTGCCCTATGTGGCTCACTGCTTTCTCTATACATTAAATTGGTATTGCCATGAGATGTGAAGGTCAAAGTCTCATCTCTCTCTCTCTCTCACACACACACACACACACACACACACACACAGAGCACATCCTGCAAAGTTTCATTTATTGTTTTAAATCTTACTGAAAAGCATGTTGATGAGAGAGACATCTCTAGTGATGGTTTGAAGAGAGTGCCATTCAAATGTTTCACTTTGTTTGCTTATTACCTAATAATCAATAAAAGTTGTACATTTGTTTGTTTTTACTTCCACTGCCTAATCATCCTATTTGTTATACATTTGAATTCTTATTGCCTGGGCCCCACATAGCCTATCCATATGGCTACTATAGAAGCTTATTATCTTTTTCTACTTACTATGTACTCATTTAGATTTATTCCTCAGTTATTATAAAAAATTCAAGCTCTCAGACATTTTCATTTATTAACCATTTATCACCTTTTCTGGTCACCTGACACGGATTTAACAATTAATTTTGTCTTAACAATAATTATTGTATAAGCATTATTTGGTCCACTGTGTTTGCATAGCTTTTAGAAGAACTACTTCTGATACTTCATTTATTGTTTATTGTTTCATAATTCTCTGTTAAATCTTATCTCAACTTGGAGCACAAGAAATTTAGTACCATCATTCTTAAGCTGGTTTTAATTCAATACCCTTTAATATGTCAGGAAAATGTGGACCAACAAGATGGCTCAATGGATAAAAGCACTTGCCCCTAAATGTGATGAATGTTCAAATCCCAAGACCTACATGGCAGAAGGAAAGAACCAACTACGAAAAATTGTCCTCTGCCTTCCCAAACTATGTCCATGTACACACATGCATGAAAACACACACACACACACACACACACACACACTCAAATATTTAAGTGTAATTTAATATATAAAGAAATAGACAAACCATTCATCACCCAACAATATACTAGAAGAAAGTAAAAAAGTAAGAATAGACTGAATTTTATAGGTAAATAGTCTTCTTGTACACCAACCCCAAAAGGTATACAGAACACTGAAATTAAGTGTATATCACAGAAATGGCATGACTGCATATAAACTAAAAGTCAGTAAGCAGTGAACAGATGTACAAAGAAACAGCCTACAAGAAACGATAGTGTTTAGGGCTGACAAATACAGGAACATGGAATGAATGTTGTTTAATGTGTAAGGTTTTCACTGCTTTTCTGGAAGGTAACAGAACAAAACCAACATCAATTCCATTCCCTANGTGACCTACAACAACACTTCTCTCACAGATTCCAGACACCAGTGCTCTCTTCCCCTTCCACTGACAGCATTTTCCTCAGTACTGAGAAGAGGAGCAACGGGCAGGAGTGAGCTCCAAAACGCCATGCCCTTCTAGACATCTGCCACTTCCCAGCAGATCAATTTTGAATATACTACATAAAGTCATCTATACCTAAAGTGTGTTATATACAAAATGAGGACAAAAACAATACTTATGGTGTTATAGCAATGAGCAAATATAAATTAGTCACAGAGTAAACCCCCTGCCATTAGCTCATTGCAGAGCTATATAAAGAAAATGTACACATCCCTTATTTTCTTTGTAAGCCTCGAGTGTTTGTTTT
>LZPO01035787.1:0-14908 GCA_001675575.1 Neotoma lepida | reverse complement strand
TGTGTGTGTGTGTGTGTGTGTGTACTTATGTGTGTGTGCATGTGCATGTGTGTACATATATGTGTGGTAAGGCTCACTCAGATGGCACATGAGGACCCTAGGGCTCCTCTTCTATCCTTGATTGCCTTTGAGAGTTCCCTCCCTGAGTCTGTAGCTGTGCTTTCTAGGCTAGGCTAGCCCAGCATGACCTGTNGCTNCTCCTCTCCGTGACATTANAGGCACTTGTAACTACGCCTGGATTCTATGTGGTGCTAAGGATCCACACTTATCTTCAGGCTTGCATAGTAAGTGTTTTTACTCCCCAAGTCACACCCCTAGCTCCCTAAAACCACTTTCAGTGAGACAACAGATGCATTTTATTGCCAAGAGCACATAGGTGTCACCTTTGTAGGTGACTGACAAGAGTTACAACTCTCTCAAAATAGACAGTTGTCACAGATTGGTGACACAATAGAAAACTGGTCTTTTCTCCATGTTTGTCTTACTTTGGGTTTTTATTGCTGTGAAGGGACACCATGACCATGGCAATGTTATAAAGATAAATGTTATAAAGAAAATGTTATAAAGAAAACATTTATAAGCTGACTTACAGTTTCAGAGGTTTAATTTATTATCATCATGGTGGGAGCATGGCAGCGTGCAGGCAGATGTGGTTCTGGAGCTGAGAGTGCTATATCTTGCAGACAACAGGAAGTAGACTGACGGTCACACTGAGGGAAGCTTGAACAAAAGAGACCTCAGAGCCCACCCCCACAATGACATACTTNCTCCAACAAGGCCACACCTCCTAACAGTGCCACTCCCTTTGGGGACATTTCCTTTCAAATCACCACAATGTTCAATATCATATTTTGTTCCTGCTGCATCATGTTCCTAGCTTATTATATGAAATTTTCTTCACAGTCAATCACATTCTATGGATATTTCTCTATTCCACTAACTTGTCATTTGTTCATTTATGAATTAATTAAAAAAATTATCNAAATCATATTTAACTNTGAATTTGGGAATAGTATTCAAACATTAAGGATAAAGACTGGCAGATTCCTAGAATGAACAGAAATATTTCTTTGTATCTCTAAATCCCTCTTAAGTCTTTTATGTATCAAATTTGAAATGCAGTTTGCAATAGTAAAGTGTCAACTTATAACATGAAAGTGATATTGAAAATTCTATTTAAAGAATAAATGCTTGCCTATAAGGTAGCAAAATAATTAAGTATTCCTTGCCTTGTTGCCATGGGGTCGTGAATATAAACATTTATTGAAGGACAATTCTACTGTATCCTTATGCTTCATTTTTTACAAGTTGACTGATTGATTTTCAGTACTAAGGAGTGATTCTAAAAGCTTGTGCAAGCTAGACAATTATTCTACCACTGAGACACATCCAAAGTCACACACGGACAGAAAAAAAAAAGGAAATAGAAAGAGAAGAAAGAAGGTGAAGAGGAGGCCCAAAACAAAACAAAAACAAAACAACACAAAAACCACCTGGCTTCTCTTCTTTTAATTCTTTACTTTTCCGGTAGCCCTCTTCTCTTTGAAGGATAGCTTCCAAGCTATCCAGGGTTCCTGAATGCTCATGTAGAACAGAAACTGACATATCTCATGGTTTCCTNTGTACATATAATTTAATGTATGTATCGTGTACCATAAGGGTTTAAGAACAATTAACAGGGACTGTAGAGATGGCTCAGCAGTTAAGATCACTTGCTGCTCTTTTAGAGGACCTTGGTTCTGTTCCCAATACCCACTGAGTGACTCACAGCCATCCATAACTCCAGATCTGGTGCCTTCTTTTGATCTTCACAGGTACCAGGCACACACGTGGTGTGCATACACACATGCAGGCAAAACACTCACATGCATACAGAAAATTTAAGATATATTTTAAAAAGCAATACCTAATCACAATGTAGAACAATTATAATACCATGTTATAATAAAAGTTCTTCAAGATTTACATGTCGATCACTCCTGGACTCTTCCATTTAGTACTTTCAGACCTGGAGGCTGCAGCTAACCTACAGCATNGGAATCAAGGCCACTCATGAGGTGGATAGTAGTAACAGTCGTACTTTACAGTTGCTGTGCAGGAGTCGCAGGGTCTGAGTTTATACTGGGTGGAAGCAGCAGGTGCCAGGAGGAAGAGGTAATTGAATGCTGGGGAGCCATAGAAGGGCTGGGACCCTAACTAATCCTGGACCATTTGCAGTTTTTAAATGGTTATTGCTGGGGGAAAAAACCACTAAGTCTGAGTCACAATTTAAAAAAGTTTGTTCATAAAATTAGACAGGGGAATTGATCTTCTGTGCCTGCTATGTGGAAGTTCAAAGCTATTAGAAAAGAAAATGTGTGTTATGCAGTTCAAAGAGTAAACAATCAGATAAATGCTTGATTGGAGAGCATTTCTGATGTTAGGGTTTTTCTTTGCTAACTAGGAAACCTCATAATTTATCTACATTTGGCAGGCATTGAATGGCTCCAAGGAAACAAGCAGGCTTAGAAACACAAAGGCAGGATTGCTGTAGGTCAGGGTAAGTGGCATGTTATGTGTGCAGACATTTCTTGGAAAATGTAGGTTAATGCAATGCTTTGGGGGAGCTTTGTTGTGCCTATGAATTTGTGGTCAAATTGTCATAATAGTCCTGCTGGTATGGGTGTCTTCTATGGTAGCAGTTTGCCATAATGAAGAAGTAGCAACCACCCCGGCTTGGAAGACCTATGAATGAAGTCAGGAGGTATAAGATGTGCCATTCAGCCTTGTAGCTTTGCTAAGGATGATGACAGGGTATGAAACTGGTANTGCCAAAGATGAATGTTAAATGCTTGGGTCTGTAACTTATATATTTGGTGTGCACAGACATTGTGATACCATCTATAGGATTTAAGGAATAGGAATAAAGAGAAAATAAGACTGTACAAAAGGTTATGAGAGATTCTTACTAGCATAAAGACACTAAGCCTTTGAGAATCATGACCAGCCTCAGTGATGTTGCTTTGAAAATAACTTGACCTTGATCACCTGCCCATTCTTTGTGGAAAAGGATACTTGATACTTAGTTACACAAAGAAGGAAATCACACACACACACACACACACACACACACAGTGATGGTATCACAACTTCTGTCCCAGAGAGAGAGTCAAAGCTCCACCTAACCTAATTAACTAAAAATACAGAGAAAACTTCACATACAAAGAGCTTATACTAGGCTAAGAAAAAGATATAAGCACTGCACGCGCACGAACGTATCCCAATTGCAAGGAACATTAAAGGAGCGCTTTTAGGAAATTCATTAAATTCAACTAGGTAGAAGAAAGACTGTGGTAGAGAAATAGCTGCTTCCTAGGTGTTAGTCCAGTCTATCCAGCCTGTTACATGCCCAAGTCTCTAAGGTTACTATCAGTGCATAACGTTCTCCTCTGGGAGGTACCCTAGCCATTTTCTTATTCAAGTTAGAAAAGCCTGTCTTATGTGAAGTCTCTATTGGCACCCCCTCTGGGTGTAAGCAAGGGTGTGTCATTGTGCATCCCACCAACTGCCTCGTGGTTTTAAAGAATGCTAAGTAGGACAACTCTGAGAATCACATCTTATCTCATGTAATAAAAGCAGACATTGATGGTATAAAAGACGTTTCATGCACTATTTTCAGTCCAATCTCACCCCACTTCAGAATCACTACAAACTCATATGAACTTTCAATCTTCATACCNTTCAAAAGATCATGACTGACTAGGCCATTGGTGGCTTTCAGAAACAGATGCAGTCAAACACTGAATGCTCCCTAACCCAGTACCTTGGCCCTTGTGGGCAGCTCTCTCTCTGCAGAGCTCTCTCACTTTCCACTGCTCACCGTTCTCCACACACAGAACCACATACAGCTCTTGCTTCCTGCATTTTAGGCATTTGTTCATTATCCAAATTAAAAGACAGCCCAGTCTCATAAAGATGAAATTGGCTGCTTTATTAAACCTTTTCTTTTCCTTAGGAGGTCTATCAGGAAAACTCCAGGACTTTTAAAATTCGAATGGCAAAACCACAGGCCTCATGATGATAGTGTGGGTCCAGGGAAGAGTGCTGGCCTCGTTCATTTTTAAATACAGTTATGTAATGGTTCCCAGCTAGCTGAGGCTGGGAGCACAGGCAAGAACGGTTATAAAGATGGCAATAGATATTATAGGAGGAGGAAGAGTGGTACGGTTATAACAGTTAAAAATGTTGCATGGGCAGAACTTCCAGAAGTTAGTTTTAATGAAGATAACTTGACATTTACTAGACTTATGTGATCATTAGGAAGAAAGCNTGGGGCCNGGGGGTCTGCATCCTCCGTGTCCAGAAAGGGTTGTGTGTTAAAGACTTGTTCTCAACTTATGGCACTGCTGAGACCTTTAGGATTAGAACCCAGTAGATGGAAAGCAGGTCATTGGAAATATGGCCTTTCAGAGAGTTCAGGTCCTTCCACTTTCTTTGAAATCACCCTCCTCTGCTACGTTTTCCTCACCATGATACTCTGCTTTGCAACAGACCAAGAAACAGCAGGTAAAGGTAAGGAACCATGGACTGAATCCCCCCCCGTCAAGCCCTCTGAAACTGAGATCCAAGTGAACCTGCCTTCTCTAAGTCACTTCATCTCAGGTTCCTGTTAGAAAGGTGGAAAGCTATAAAGGAGGTAAAGAGGAAGGGCATAACAATCACTCTGAGTTCTGTGCTTGTTTTCCAAACCCCTTTCTTATATTAAAAGAGGCCTTTGGGGAGGTAAGATGGTGCATTCCGAGTGTGAGGAGCCATCAATAGATCTCTCCAGCTCCTTTCCCTTTCCCCGATGGTCATTTACTGATGCGTAAGCACAAAAATTGCCATCTGACTTTCCTAAAGATGTGTGAAGGGTGAGCCACTTCTTTCTCCAGTTTGTTGTTGCTGAACAACAGTATTTTATAAGATTAGGGGATTCATAAGTATGTTCTCAGCTATTTCCACAGGAATATCTCCACAGGAATAGTCTCCANCAAACCTCAATATGTCTATGTGTTCTTAACCTCTTCTTCCATCTCCATTACCACCTATAGCATAGAGCCCCACCAGCCCCAGTGCTGAGCCACCCTTGTCTTAGTCCACTTTATTCCTTGATATCAAAGACTCTTGGACTTTGGAAGAAAAGGAAGGGGTTCTGTGTGTGCCCTGAATGTGATGATCAAATATTAATTCTCCATTAAGAAAACTTATCATGATGTTCCTGGGTGTGTTTCTGTTACTGGGATCATCTGGGTCACCTGGAAACCAATTAGAATGCCAATTCCTAGGCCTCAATCTGCACTCACAGACCAGTAGCTATGAAGTAGCTATGAGGGTGGCCCTAACAGTTCTGTGGTAGCAATTCCCCAATGATTCTTTGTGTTGTGTTTTAGCCGAAACTGAGAANAAAAAAGCATTGTAGTACCCTGTTTTAAGCTTTTCTTGCCTATCTATAGTTACTTTAGATTTTTGTTAGTTAATTTTTAATGCCTTTCCTATTGCTTTTACCTGTAGCCTTGATGAGATGAAGAGAACACACACACACACACAAACACACACACATATGATCACACACATGCACTTGCACACATGAGCCCAATTGCAAATAGGAAAACTTGTGTCCATCGAAAGGGAAACAACAGGGGCTGAAGAGATGGNTCAGTGGTCCAGAGCACTTATTCTTGCTGAAGGCCCAGGTTTAATTCCAGCAACTATATGGCTGGTTGCAAACATTGATAACTGCAGTTCCAGGGGATCNTCACACCCTCCTGGCCTCTGTGGGCACCACACACACATGGTTCACAGAGACATATGCTGGCAAAACACTCATATATGTATATATTAAAAATTAATAAATCTGAAAGAAAAGGATAAATGACAGCTGTTGCTGATACCTATTCTCAGTTTAAAATCTCTCTTTGTCTCTCCGCCTCTGCCTCTGGAATACAGATGCTTTAAACTGAGAAAGTTCAGCTGAGTCATTCCAAATACTGTATCCAATTTTAATCCAGCAGATCTATGAGTTTGTAAGGCTCATAAGAAAACAGCAGGAGTGAGGAGCGCTGAGAATACGGGGATGATTACTAAGTTGGGAAATACAGGCACACTTAATGGCCGCTCAGATGAAACCATTATGAGACTGCTCCACAGTGTTATTTCAAACACACTGGGGGATGGAAGTTGCTGAGTCAGCAGAACCCAGAACTTCTCCTATTGGTGAGGTTATTGAGAGAGGTGATATAATGAAGAAACCTTTGATGAAGATTATATGCGNAATAAAAGGATGGATCAAAGACATGGGGACATTCCAAAATTGGCAACCAGCCAAGTAGCTCATCCCAGAAAGCATCTTTAAATGTCATATAGATCTGTCTGGAAATTGCGCAAGAATACTTGTAGAAGAAACTTTACCATCCAAGAGCAGCTATCTATGAAATCTTACAAAGTTCTGCCCCACAATAGGTTTAGGGCTATATACATTATTTTATTTGATTGAGAATTTTATACCATGTATTATGATCATATCCACCTCTCTCTCAACTCTTTCCAGATCCACTCATTTTCCCTTCCCATTGAACTTTGTGTCCTCTTTCTTTTTAAAGAAAAAATAGAACATCNAGTGTAATTTGTGCTGCCCATATGTTCTTGGATGAGTATCCTTCCACTGGAGCATGGGAGACTTACCAGGGGAGAGACACTTCTGATTCTCCCTACCCCAGCAGCTAAGAATTGACAGCAGCTCCTCACCTAGGAGTAGGACTTTGTGCCACCTGCTCTCCCCATACTGTGATTTTGTCTGGATTAAGCTTGCACAGGTCTTGGGCATGCTGTCATGACTGTTGTGAGTTCATATATGCAACTGGCCTGTTATGTCCTGAAAACACTACTTTTGTGGTCTTCCACCACCTCTGTCTCTTCCACTCTTTCCACACCATCTTCCACAATGATCCCTGTGCCTTAGTAGGAGAGGGTGTGATATAAATGTCTCATTTAGAGATGAAGGCATGACAGAGTCCACTGGTGCAATAGTGGCATGACCATCATGAGAGTAGCCAAGTGCTTTGTAATTGATTTAATTCCCCAGCTCTACAAGATGAAACACATAACTGGCACCAATCTAAGAACCTCTGGCTAAGCAGATCTTAGACCCTAGCAGAGAACTTATCTCTATTAGTGTGCTAAATGGGCATGGGACTGAAACAAATCCCAATAATCTATCATTATATCAATAGATTTATGTATCTCAGCCCTCATCGCGGAAGTTTCTATTTGCAGTTTACAGTGTTTTTTAACACACACAGACATCATTTTCCTCTCTACTTATAGTCTCTTCTTATCCCTTTCTTTTATTCTTTTGTTTACTTTTAGTGAGTTCTTTCAGCTTTTGTGACCTCAATTGCTTCATNTACAAAAAAACAAAAAAAGAGGAAGAATAATTTCTTACTCCTGCCATTTTCCTGAGACTTGAAATAAAATAAATGTCCTGAAGTAGTGTGAGGATAAAAGGACACCATGGAGACAAGAGGCCAGAGATACCTGAAGATGCTAATATTAACAAAGTAGGGACCAGTTTTAACTAGTAATAACTAGTATATAGAAGNTATAGCAAAGCTATGTCTTCAAGTTTGAGGACCTCCAATGGAGGTATTGAGTGAAAAGAGCTTCACTTCCAAGCTTCTGACACCACAGACAGATGGGTCTGGAGAAGTCCTNTGGGTCACAGGGTACCAGAGAGTGCAGTTTTCTGGGTGAACTCCTTTGTCAACTCAATGTGCTTTTTGTTGTTGTTTTGTTTTGTTTTGAGACAAGGTTTCTCTGTNTAGGCATGGCTATCTTGGAACTTGATCTGTATACCAGGCTAGCCTCAGACTCAGAGATCTGCCTACCCCTGACTCCTGAGTGCTGGGATTAAAGATGTGCACCACCAAGCCTGGCTGTGAACAGTATCTTCTTGGCATACTCACTTCTATAATATAACATTCCTAGGTTGACTATAGGATGCTGTACTATTATCCTAAGGAAACTACTCCAGTTATAGAATAAGTAGAAAATGTTTTACATTTCCCCGTCCCCTCATTGACTTTGTGTATCTCTGAATTTTCAACTTCTCCCATCGGAGGTATTTTATCAATTTAATGTGTTGCCAGGACATGACCAGAATTGTGGCCCACTCCCTACCTCCTGCATCCCATGATGCCATGACCCACATGCCTGGATCCTGGAAACCCAACTGGAAGTGATGAGATATTAGAAAGACAAACAAAAGAAACACAAATCTGAGATCAGGTGGGCCATGTGCTCTGATGGAGACATACCAGCAACTCAGCGTATTTATCATATGCAAAGTGAAGGATGAGGAAGCTTAGCATTGGCCGTAGGGAAGAGGAATCTCTGTAGAGGGGTAGCCTCGGGGTAACAGCCACCCAGGACCAGTAAGCTGCAGCTGGTACTTTCTGCAATACTGATTTTACCTAACAGTCAACTGTCAACATCCATACTCAGACAGGAAGTGGGAAAGGTCTTGTCACTCACTGACCCTGAGGCATTGGCTCCTTGACATAGCCATACACGTCTCACCAATGCTCATTCATACAGTGTTGCACTGGCTCTCCACACTATGAGGCATATTTGAGGAACGAGTGTTAGCTGTCATGGTACAGAGCACAGCTTGTTCTCATGGGTACTCAGTGGAGACTTTATTTCTTTCAGAAGGTCCTCTCATACCAAAAGGCTACTGTTATCTGAGCCTTCTGCTAACAATTGGTCTGTGTGTTTCTCTGTACTGCCAATCACAAACTATAGTTTTGACAAATATATCAGAGCAATGAGAATGTAGGTCAACCTCCCCCAGAGCATCACAGGAATAGAATAGGAAAATGTATACTGAGTACTGGCATAAAATTTAAACTTGCTAAAAAATCCACTCTATGAGTGTTGTTTTTAAATATTGTAGTCATTTAGAAAAATAAGTCTTTTATTTCCTTTTTAAAAAAAAACTTCAAATAACTTTCTCTGTTTCATTAATATCTTTTATAAAAGGAATGNGATAATAAAGAAAGGTTTTAAATTTTTACTTTTAAGTGTACCATGTTCAATATTGCAACCATATGATTTTTCTAGTTTTGATAACATATGGAAAGCAACATTTGCTTCACTTGAATAACTTTGTATTTTACAAGGTTGCTTATGTTCCTGAATGTATTTAAGCTCCTTCAAAACATGCAGTGTAGTATCTTAGAATCTGAGATACTGACTTCAGGCAGCAGTTAAGTCAATTTTTAAAACGTGTATTGGAAGCACTGAATTGAAACATTATAATCTGCTCGGGAACCATCTTCTATTTCATGTTTCAGCAAAGACTTAATTGTTCTTTGACGAATTTCTAACTCCAAAAATGGTGGCAATTTATATCTCAATGTAATATAATTATCTGGCACAGAAAAGGGAAGAAATATAGGATTGCCTTTATTTTAAAATGATAATTGCAGTCATGTATTGGCAGTCCTTGTGAACAATTTAGACACAGAATTATGATGGTGGGAAAAGACTGCAACAAAGAGAGAAATGTACAGCAATAACTACCTTCAGTCATGAAAAAGGGACCCTGTTAATTTATGCGTTTGTTTAAGTAGATATGGTGTCTAGAGTGTGGACTCAGCTATTTAGTTTGGTTGTGTGCTTCAATTTCTCTGTTTACATTATTGATATATATTATGGTTTAAACACTGAATATTTTTAAATGAAAGTTTGTGATGTCTAATTTTATACTTTATAATTTTATAACTCTTGCAGTAAATACACTATACCACATTTAAAAGCAGAAACAAAGTCATGACATGTTTTCTTAAGACTCCTTAAGACCCCCCACACACACACACACACACTTTGGGTGGCATGTAAATGATGGGTAGAATATCCTGTATACATGGAAAAGATGCATGGTTTAAAAAAATAAGAGCATATCATCAAAACTGTAAAGAGAAGCTTTTTTTTTCTTTTCATAAATTACTTTGGGCTAAGAGAAACTAATGTTCACTAGCCAGTAGACAGGCATCACTCCCAATTCCCCTAACATGCCCTGTTGCTATATAGAAAGAAAGACCTTGTGATCTAGAGGCAGACAGGGAGTCCCTCTGGTTTTAGCTTAGGAAAGCATAAGGTCTTTGTTGCCTTTGGTTTGTGAAATGCACAAAGGTTATTTGAAGAACTGTTGATAAGTACACTTAACAAGGAACCCTGCATCTGTCCATGGACATAACACAGCACAGTTCTCTCTGTCCAATTAGCACAGGTCACTGAGCATAGAAATGGCATGATAAGTGGTTCAAGGGTGATTGATGTGGTTGCTGTAAACAGGATATTCAAAAGCACTGGAGTCAAGAAAGCAGGCTGGACATCAGCATGATGACATAGACCAAATGGCAGGAATTCGAACCAAGATGAAGAAAGNTAGGAGACAGATTGAAGAGGAGAAAATGGGCAGATTGAGTAATAACATGAAATTACTTCAGGAAGAGAGACTTCATAAGTAAGTGCTGCATCAGAAAGCTGATGGNAGATATGCCTGCTTAAGGGGACCTTGGAACTGGTAATGGGCATGTGAACATGGAGCCAGCATGTAATCCATTGAGCATGTACAATAGATCACACAAGGATTATAGTTTTCTAGTAGACAATTTAGTGTGAAAAGTGTTTCGGGTAGACTTAGGAAAATCACGTTTGAGAAGAACATAAGGAGCTGTTTCAACCTAAATATTTTTCTATTCTGAATCTCCAAGATACTTGCCTTATAAGCCTGTGATGATTCAATGTGGAAACCTATAGCTCTGAGTAATAAAATTAAAAGTACTTGCATACTTTTACATAGTGAAATACCAGATGAAAAGTGTTATCTTCTTGTTTATCTTTAACATTTTATAATTAACTCTAAATATTCAACACAACAAGGGAATGAAAATATCTGAAAACATTCTAGTGACCCTGAGGAGAACTGGAAATGAAATGTGTTCTATCTCTATGTTGAAACTCCAAACATTGGGCTTAATCCTGGTGTCAGGCTTTTAATAGTCAAAAGATTTACTAAGAATTATAATTATGGGACTGGGGAGATGGTTCATATGGGCAACTGGGTGCTTCACAGACATAAAGACCTGAGTTCAGATCCCCAGCAGTCTTGTGAAAGCTGGAGTGGTGGTCTGCACCTATAACTCCACTTGGGAGGTGGGCAATGAGACTGAGAGATTCTAGGGGCTTGCTGGTCAAGCAGCCTAGCTGAAAAGGCAAGCTCCAGTATCAATGAGAGACCTTGTCTTGAAAAACATCAGGTAAAGGGACTGGCAAAATGTCTCAATAGATAAACATTCTTTTCTGTGAAGCCTTGTAACTGAAAATATATCCCCAGAACCCACATGGTATAAGGAAGTAACCAGCAAGTTGTCCTCTGACTTACAGACACATGGACACACACACACACACACACACACACACACACACACAATTACTAGTAACGGTCTAATTTCTTATCAGCTAGTTCTTTTGTTGCACATTAAAATTACCTGTGAAGTTCTGAAAATCCTGCTCACAAGCTGGGGAGCAAACCCCAGAGAGCCTGCTTAAGGCTCGCTAGATATTTTCAAAATGTAGCTACATTTAGGGATCATCTCATTAAGCAAAATTTGCATCTCTGACTATGCATACAAAGTACCAGTTCAACTTCTGAAGCTAACTCTTTGCCCCAAGAGATCCTGCTTCAGGATGTCTAAGATACTTCCAAGGTTTGCATTTCTAAAGGCTCAGTGTGGAATTCTATGCTCTGTAGAAGTCTACCCAGCTGACACCAGGAACTGGAAGCTCTAGAGAGAAAATCACTGTATGTGGGCTCTTGTCAAGTAATGTGGCAGAAGGAAAAAGAAAATCCTACTATTCACCTACTGCATAGTTTGATGTATAGTTCAGAAAAAAAGTGACCCTTTAGCAAAATGAATTTCAATTGGTGGTATTTTGATGTTCCTGTCTTTGTGGGAAAAAAAAGAGAAAATTAATTCATAGATATTCTGTAATACAATATGGTTAACTGTTAAGTGGTGTTTCCTGCAGAGACCTGAGCAAACATCTACTTACTCCAGAAAAGGTGCCATCTATAGACCAAAAGAATGGGGGGAGTAAGCCTAGCTTAGTGAGNCACTGTGTTTATTACAATTACTTACCGAACTATGGGGGAGGGGTTACTTGAAGCTTGACTCAAGATAGCTGTATCATCAAATGCCCACCTCAGCATGGTGATGCCTCACCAAAGCTGTATCCCTAAAGGTCTCTCCTTGGCTTGCAGGCAGCTCGACCAGTTGAAGGGTCTCTTTTTCCCACCCCATATTACTGATGATGTAACTTTGGGGCCTTCTGAGTGTTGTTAATTTCAGGGACTTCCTGAATTTGGTGAAGTTTCCTTACCTCCTAAGTCTTGTAAAGTCTGTTTACTTCTGAATCTTAACAGCTTCTCTCTTCTCTCCAGGACTTTACGTTCAAATGAAAAAGTGACAAAGCATTAGCAGCAGCTAATCCTACAAATGAAGGGATTCCTAAGAGTCACCTGATTAAATCTTCAACTTTGGAGATATTAGTTTTATGCGATGCCACACAACAATTACCCAAAATGTTGATTAATAATTATATAAGTGACTGTCCAAATGAAAATGATGTNCTGGCAAAGTAGGAGACAGTTTGAGAGTCATAAAAACCCCAAGGTGAATATAAATGAAAATTATATTACAGTTACTACAACAATGCAGATTATTAACATTCCTCATTGTATCTATCCAAAGATGTTTTATTTGCTTGCTATGCATCAGGCACTATGTTTGGAGGCATGTCAAAGTCACAACAAAAGGATAATTAATATTATTAATAAAAATATGGGCTGTTCTCAGGACCACAATATAAAAGCAATATATAGAGTTTTCTTCTAGTTCAGGAGAAGTGAAAGTGTGTACGGAGCATTGTGAAGGATCTTATGATCCATTGTGGAAGATCTACTCATGGTGGAACATCAAATTTGAAACATGAAAGAGAAGTAAGTACAAGGTATGCTTGTGTCCCCTATAAACTCATATGTCAAAGTTCTAACCGAGGACCTTAGAATGTGAGTTAAAACAAGGTTGTTAAGGTGGAACCTGGGCCCATGTGACCATTGTCCCTACATGAAGACAAGATTACACACAAGTATTCAAGGACACTGGTAGAAGGTGCCTACTGCAGAGTAAAGGAGGAAGTCCCAGTAGAAATTGCAGTGGCCACAATTTTCTTTTGGCCTCCTGGCCTCCAAAATGATGGGAATAAACTTTGTTTCTTAAGCCATCTGTGCTGTGTTGTGTTATTAAGGCAGGTGCCATGTTCTACTGCAGAGAGAACTTCTGTAGACTGTATCTACCAGGTAAAAACCACTAGAAAATGAACTGAACATCAGAATAACTTGGTCCTAACATAGTCACTTCCAACTACAGGGTGTGTGTGAGTCTGTAGAATCTTCTAGGAGGGACAATATTAAATTAAAATGTGGTTTTATTTAATCACTTGGATAAATAAATATTGTTCTTCCTTGAAAACACACAGAAACCACAGGAGCCTCTCAGTATTCTACTGTAATTTATCCACTGTGTCTCTTTGGGCCAGATCAAAGATTTGCCCAAAATGCTTTGAGCTATACATAATATTAAGTAATGTTTGAATGAGGTTATCATATTTTTCCCAATATCTTTTTATCTCTCACACTCTGCAGGTGCCATACCCTGAAGGAGTGAATTAGGCTCAGGGACCACATGCTGTCACTTTAGAAATCCTACACAGATTGCTTCTGCTTGTGACTCATACATATGGATACTTTGATATTTAAATATGACCTCTGTCTCATTTTCCCATCCCCCTAAATAATTAAAATCAATTTTACTCCTCTGGGAATCACTTTGAATAAAATGATAAACAATTTGTGAAACAAGACAGAGAGAGAACAGCTGTGCATTTGTGAGTCCATGGAGACNCAGCATCTCCTGTGAGGCTCCTGGCACAGAAAAGGGTTTTGCTGTCTCCTAGCTGTCCATGAGATTTTTCAGATACCAAGCTAGGCTGATTGGTGTACATAAGCAATTAATTTGTTTTATTTGGTTGCCATTTACACCAGAGTGACAGGTATGGATGTAAAAGGACTGTATTATCATATAGTAAGACAAATAAGATCAAAGGTGGGAGAAGCCAGGAAAATGTACGTGTACAGGGTCGGAACCACCTCTCATTTTCTTGTTGGAGCATGAGGTTCAAAGGAAAGATCTGAAACTTAAAGCTGCTTCTCCAGAGAAGTGTAGAATTTTCATTTCCATATTTAATTATGGTGGGAAGTACTTACTAACAGCTTCTGTGTGTGTATNTGTGTGTGTGTGTGTGTGTGTACATGTGTTTGTGTGTATGTGTATGTACATGTGTGTCTGTGTGTATGGGTGATCTTGTGTCTGTGGACACAAGCCTATGTCCACGTTCACCTGTGTGCATGTGTGTGTTTGGAGACCTGAAGTTGATGTCAGTTGTCTTCTTCAATACCTCTACTTCATAGTCTCTTACTGGGCCTGGAGCTTGCTGGTCCCAACTCCTATAACTAGCCAGCAGCTCTGGGAGTCCAGTCTCTACTTCCTGGTTGTTCGGATTATAAGCAGTAACCAAGCCTACTATGCTTTTACTTGGGTTCTGGGGACCTGAACTTTGATCCTCACTCCTGCAGGGCCAGTGCTTTATCCACTGAACAATGCCTCATCTCTCTAACATGTTTTGGCAAGTGTGAACAATGGTATAATTGAATTTCTAGGTGATTTCTCCTACATTCGATAAGGATACTATATGGTAAAGATAG
>LZPO01035783.1:11745-23520 GCA_001675575.1 Neotoma lepida | reverse complement strand
AGCAACTTAAGGAAGGAAGGGTTTCCTTTGCCTTACATTTTTTTCCAGGAGATACAAACTGTCATGGTAGGGAAGGTATACAGGCAAGAACAGGAGGCTGTGGTCACACTGCATTCCCAGTGCAGAAGCAGAGCGCAGAGGTGAAATGAGCCCACCTTGTAAAACCTCAAGCTTCCCCTCTCCACACATGCCCACCTGCTTCTAGGACCTTACTTCTGCTAGCAAGTCTCCACTTCCTTAAGTTCCACAATCTTCCCTAACAGTGCCATCAGCTGGGAACCTACATGAGCCTACAGGGGACACTTCTCCTTCAAACTGCAGCAACCAGTAAAGCTCTTAAACAGGAGGAGGAGGAGAGAGGTGGAGGCAGATAATCAGAGGCTGAGGAGGAATTTGTGTCTCTCCCATCCACATCATTATCTGGGAGACCTGCACACATGGTGACTGGGATATTCAGGGACACTTGAAATTTGGGTATAAGGAGTGCAGTGCNAGAGTACCAGAGACTTGTCTGCCTCTGTGAGCCTTCTCAGACTACAAGATGAANTTATTCTAGCTCGCCTACCAATGTGCTTCCAGGGTAGTCACCTAGGGTGACTTTAAAATGCTGTGGGCCTTGCAAAATACTGATGAGAAATGCAGCAGTAAGATTATATATTAAAGGTGCAAAACAGCAGTGTGAGGCAGGGGGAAGGAGTTTGGGTTAATACCAATAAGGAACTCATCAGGCAAACAGTGAGAAGTGTACAGCGATGTTTTCTCGACTGCCATTAGCACAAGGTAAATATTTTTTAAATAGTGTCATTTTAGCATTTTAAGCACCAATGATAACCCCAAATGAAGCTAGCTCGCCCTATTGGGAGCCCTGCAGTTGGGAGCAGGGAGAAGTTTAATCAGCATTTGAGTTGTTCTCATGGAACTGTAATCACTAACCCATTACAAACAGGCAGCACTGTTAACCAGGTGAGATCTTTGCTCTGAAATTGCCCTAGTCGTCGGCAGAGAACACCCTCCTTCCCAGCTGCACAAAGACCCCATTTTCCAAGTGATCTACAATCCCAAATTAGCCCATGGGCTTTTGGGCTCCGATCCACCTTGGCATAGAGTCTGTTTTTCTAACCATTGCTGTGCTCTCTGCCGCAGCCTTCAACCCTAACTNCACACTGCAATCTTGGGGACACCTTAATAAGGCAAAGGAGCCCTGGCTTGGCCCCAGGGATTAGAACTCAATTGCTCTGTGTCCAGGCGAGGAACCCCTGTTTTCACAGCTCCAAAGGTGATGCTCATGTGCTACCAGCAATGAGACCTTATAAACGTCTCATAGATCAAATATTTTGACAATCAAGACTCGTGGCTGTTAACACACAGGCTTTTCCAGATCTTTGGGCTCAGAGGAGCACTCCAAGAATTGCCTCCTGTTGTGACTGGCTTGTAAACATTTGAACCAAGCTTTCTTAGCAAGCTGCATCTGGGCTGGAGTTCAGTGGGTAAGAACGGTGACTNTGCAAGCATGTGGATGTGAGTTCAAATCCCCAGCACCCATATAACAAGCTGAATGTGGCCTTCTGTGTACTTGTAACCCAGCTCTCTGATGGATACAAGAGAGTTGCTGGGGCTTGCTGGGTGCNAGCCTAGCTCCAGGTTTAGTGAGAGATCCCATCTCATGGGAATAAGGCAGAGAATGACAGGACAGGCACTTACTGTTTTCCTCTGGTTTCTAGGTCTCTACATGGGGATGCACATGTGTGCACACACCACACATGTACACAACGTACTATACACACATATACCACATAGAAAGCTGCATCCACAGAAGCACTATTAGGGTTCATGTGGCTGAGTTTTTATTTCCAGCCATCACAGGGGCTGAGCTACTTTAGTGCATTAGGGCCTTCTGAAGGAAGCCCTTATACCTGGTGGTCCCATCGATGGAATAAGCCCAAGACTGTCATAGGGATCAGGAATAAAAGCCAGGCCCATGGTGTGAGCCCTGGGTGTAACCCCAGTGATCATCAGCTAGCAGGTGGCTGGGGCCAGATTCCCCCACTAGTGTTTCTGAGCAGGCAGAGTGGGACAGAAGTTTACCCACCGTTCTGATCTTTGGAGCTGTAAATTAGAGATCCAGATGTATAATCTGGGAACTTATCCAAATTCATTTTTAGGAAAGGTGAAGTCTTCAGCACACAGCTGCACCATGAGGAATGTTTTTTATTTCTGNACCAGGAACTGTCACGGTCCGACAGGTGAGCCAGGGAAGCAGCTCACACAGTCTCAAAACAAAGCCTGACTCCATCTGGGCACCAGAGTGTCCTTCGGCTTACACGGTAAAGGAGCCAGTGCTCACCCTGTCTCACAGAGGGTTTTGGAAGAATTGTTTCATTCTGATTTCCTTGCCTCCCCTCCATAGGGACACTAGGTTTGGAGCCTTTCCTCAAACATCAATGTCACACTTCTAGCATTGTTCTCATGTCACTGTGGTGGTAGCATTCATAGGACAGTTCATGAATGCAGTGATGACACAGGAGACAGAGGGAACCTGGGCATGCTCATAAGGTTTGTCCATGGCGTATAAAATGCTCCATTGTCTGACATATATGAATTTAAAGTGAATTCTGGCTTTGTGACCCACACCTGTAATCCCAGTATCTAGGAAGTTAAGGCAGAAGGTTGCGGGTTTGGAGGCCAATGTGGGCTACCTTGTCTGAAAAAAACAAACAAACAAAAAAAGCAGAAACCAGTGAAAAAGAATGAAGATTGGAAACTCAAGAGCTACCCATAGCAATTTATTTAGAAATAAACAAACTGGCATGTCAAAAGAGGAAGTATGATGAAGTTACATAAATTAGCCAGCCAAAACAAAAAGCCACAAGTAGAAAAAGCTACAAACAAGTTAGCCATCACTCAGGCCATACCAGTGATGACTATGTGTAAGTCTACCAGACACTGATACTGAAGACAGACAGCCAAGTAAGAGACTTCCTGCTCTTATGACTTGATACCAAGTTCAATAATGAAGCCATCCTAGTGTGGCTGAAAAGAGACCACATGTCAATGACACAGAACTGAGAACCCAGAAGTGGCCCACNCCACACAAAGACTGACCTTTGACCCAGGAGCAGTCTGTAACAAGTGGTCCTGGGAGACTGGACTTCCTGGGCCGTCCTGCTATGCCTCCTTCTCCTCCTCCTGCTTCCCCTCCACATTCATGGGAAGAAAAAATGTTTCACCAAAATTTAACCCATTAGATCGATTGACATTTATACAATTAAAAATTATACAATTAAAAATTAGGCATTGTAATGGTAATAGACACAAAATAGAAGCTAAAGGTGGAGGGAAACACTTTTAAAATGTAGTTTAGAAAGGATTTTCACCCCAAATGTGCAAAGAACTTGAAACTAAACAAAAATTCTGAACGTGTAATTCTAAAAATTGTAAATCTCACAGTAATGAAAGATCTGACCAGACACCCCCAGAATGAATGTACAGACCATAAATAAACCTATGATAATGGGACCACTTAACACTAGCAAATTACAAAATAACAATACTGTTACACAAGGCCATGTCCAAAGTACACACACACACACACACACACACACACACACACACACACACAAAAGAACAACACCAATTGCTGGCTGGTGGAGGACTTATGGTATATCTGGAAGCACTGCTTCCTGCCAGTAAGAAGCCAAAGTGGCTCAGCCACATGACTCTTCACAAAGCTAACTATCTTCTCAGCAAACGATCCAGGAGCAGGCTATGGAGATTTATCCAGCTTCCAAGATTTCATATTTTTGAATGAAAGCTGTATCATAGAGACTTCATTCATAATTCTTCTGGTTCAGTGTCTACCAGGATGTCCTACAGTAGATAAGTGAATAAAAAACAAACCAGAACAGTGATATGTCTGTGCAATGCTAAGTACCCACTAACACAGAAAAGTCAGTAATCACAATAAACCAATATAAAACCACAGAGATTTGGGGCATGGGAGGTGGTTCAGTGGCTGAAGTGAATGCCATACAAGCATGAACACATGACTTTGGACCCCCCCCCCGAATCCATGTTTAAAAAATATGCAAAAACAATGTCATGTATAAATTATATAATGCTATAGAAAAGACACAGTGTAGAAACAATAAAAAGATCAGAGCTTTCTGAAGAAGAAGTACCAGAGGGGAAGGTAATAAGGAGTCAAAACCCAGAGTCAACTTGANATTATTACCTAAGATCCTGCAATGGTAAAAATCCAACAGTATGCATTTGTAAACTCACACAATTTTCTAGCACAAGGATCAAGTGTCTACAGTATGCAAATATAGAAAGAATTCACCTGTNTGTTAGACAGGGTTCTCTAGAGTAACAGAATTTACAGAGTGAATTTCTCCATATATATATAGAAAGGGGATTTATTATAATGACTTGCAGGCTATGGTCCAGCTAATCTAACAATGGCTGCCTATGAACAGAAGGTCCAAGAAGGTCCAAGAATCTAGCAGCAGTTCAGTCCCCAAGGCTGTATGTCTCAGCTGGTATTCAGTATATGCTGGAATCCCCCAAGAGGCTGGCTCTAATGCCAGTGAAGAAAAGGACTTGCTAGCAAGGTGAGGGCAAGCAGGTAAAGAGCGAGGCTTACATCTTCCCTTTATATAGGCTTCCAGNAGCAAGTGTGGCCCAGATTAGACCTGGGTCTTCCTACAAGTAAAAAGATCCAGCTTAAAGGTGTGTATGTCTTCCTGAAAGATTTGGATTAGAAGTGGATTTTCCCATTTCAAATGATTTAATTAAGCAAAAATCCCTCACAGGTGTGCCCAGGATTTTTTGGGTTTCAGTTAATTTCAGATGTAGTCAAGTTGACAGCCAAAATAGCCATCACAACCTGGGGTCCCTGAGGTGAAGGAGAATATGCTAAATATGATTAAACTGTATTACAGATGTCTGGAGCCACCTAATGACAAAGGTAGGAAGAAAAGGCTCTGGTCTACCTAACCTTGGAGCAGAGAGAAGTCTGCAACCTAAGGCAAGAACTTTGCATGAAAGATGCTCTCTTTTATGTGTGGAAGTCTCTAGAAATGTNTTTCAATAATTCTGACACTGATAGGTGTGTCCACTGGACTGCAGCATTCAGTAATGGGTATTGGGCAGTAGAGAACAGATTCTCACAGATGGAGTAAGAGGTTACAAACAAGTCAAGTCCAGGGTTGCCTATATGATAGATACCCTCTGAAGATGGAGAGGTCAGCATGAGCTCCAAGCCTGCTAAATGTTTACATCCATGTATGCGTAGAGAAATGTCAGATAACACATTTACTCATCAGTGTGAACACATGCCTGTTTGTTTCCTTGCTTTGTTGCTGAGAGGGCCTAGAAATAATAGCTTAATTGAGTTGGCTACTTTTCTCGTTACTGTAACAAAGTATCTTGACAAAGGAAACTTAGTAAGAAAGGTTTTAATTTGTCTCACACTTTGATGGCACATTCCATTGTGACAGGACAAAGGTGGTAGCAGGANCTTAAAGAGACTGGTCACATCGCCTCCCCAGTCAGGAAGCAGAGAGAGATAAACTCCAGTGCTCAGCCTGTCTTTCCCTTTTACTCAGTCCAGGCCCCTGGCCCCTGGAACACAGCTGTACACAGCTGTACACAGCTGGCATGCTCTTCCACCTTTATTTATACCCACATGACCCACTTGAAAAACTCCTTTGCAAGCATGCCCAAGGTTCGTCTCCTAGGTAAATCTAGATTTTGTCAAGCTGACCATCAGTATTAGCTATCATACCAGGCAAAGAGCCNCTNAGCAGCCTGGAGTCCAGATCTTGGTTTCTAGTATCATTCTCAAGTAANCGAAGCTGGGGTGNGGCTCCTTGGGTGAGTTCTATTTTAAGAACAGAACANGAAACACAGAATCAGCACCACAAAACAAATATCTTNTTAGAGACAAAGCAAAACAAAACAAACATGAAGTTGTGACNATTGGATATATGGGGCAAATGAAAATTCTCTCAGTGCCCAATCTTGGTCCAGATAGTTATGTTGAATTATAGCCAAGAGTTTAAACACATATCCATGAGCCCGTATTGACTGACAAATAAATGACTGAGTCCATAAATAAACGAGANGATTAAACCCCCATAAGGAAGAATCTGACACACATTCTTTATCTTCAAAGAGAGAAACATAATCCCCCCCTCTTTCTATATGGACTGTGAACAGCAAATTCCTAAGAATGCCATGTTAAATGGAGAAATAAGAAGGGTAGTTTTCGGTGGAGACACCTGGCGGCGTTCCCAGGTCAAGTGAGCAAAGTCACTATCAAGCAATGTTGGTTGTTCAGACCTTGATGTACTGTGATGAGGAGGAACTTGACCTCCATGCTGTCCACTCCAAGCCTCTAACCCTGTTTATTCCTGAGGGGAAAAAAAAAATCACAGAAACTACAACTGGGGCTCTTTCTACAAAATATCCTGATCCGGAATTCATGAAACTGTCCCTCCTAACAATGCAGCAGCAGCAACGACAACAAAGGAAAACTAAAACCACAGCACAATGAGACGACATCCTGCAGAGGACTCTGCAGAAAGGACCACTGGATGCTGAGGAAATCTGAATAAGGTAGGATGTTCTTACTGACCATGCATGAGTGTCNCTTTATTAGTATCGGCAGATTCATCACGCTTGTGTAATAATGGGAGTAACTGAGGAATCTGGGTGTGGGCTTGTGGCACATCTATAGGGCATCTTGACATTTTGGGGGTAAGTGTAAAATTTGGTAAATAGAAATACATTTTTCTCTTTAGATCTGTGCTTTTATAATGGACTGTGAAAATTTCAGTGATGGGAGAAGGGTAGGAACTGCTGGGATTCCCATACTTACCATGCAGTGGTTAACAAACTCAGTCCATATAACTGATGATTTCNGGTCTGTTTNTGCTTTCCCCAAGTGTCCTTCCCCTTTTTGCTGCCATCCTCTTCCTACATGCTGGTTTGAACCATTGTGCACACTTAGTATTTGGCCCTCTGTTTCAGTGAGAACACACTGATGGACACAGCTTCCTTTGTAACAGCCAAGACACACACTGTGCACAAGTCTACATGTTTTTAACCTGTATAACTGTTCTCACAGCAGCTGGTGNAACTCAGCATTGCTTTACTAACATCTGCATAATATCCCATAGGATGACTCNCCTACGTTTATTTAACATTTTCTCCAATGAAAACTCTCTTCCCAGATTTTTTGGCTTTTTGTTTTAAGTGTCTCAAGTAGTGTTCCAAATCTGTAGCCAATATCAAGATTTGAAATGATGATTTATGTAATGAATGGTATAAGTGTCCATATTAAATATTTTCAATAGACATTTGTACCATGTCTCTTTTTATAGTTATTTATTTATATGTGTGTATGTCTGTGCATATGCACACATGTGTCTTGGCACGTGGAGGTTAGAGGTCAGCTTGCAGGAGTCAGTTCTGTCCTTTCACCATGTGGGAATTGAACTCAGGTCATCAGGCTTGGAGGCAAATACTTTTACGTGCTGAGCTAACTCGCTGGCCCTCTGTTTGATTTTTAAATAGAGCACCTTCGTCTTTTGTTTAGGGTGTGACTATGACAACCTTTAATATTTTTAGTTGTTGATGTCTTTTCTTCCCCNGTCATTCTTTCACTGTGAATTTTGCCTTTTCTAATTCAGCGATGTCTCCAGGGGTTCACTTACCATTTGTTTCCAATTATTTTAACTCCTTTCCATGTTTGACTGGATTGTTGCTTTGTTCCTGAATTGGGTTCACATGCATTTGAATTATACTACCCGTGTTATGAAATGAATACTTGATATACATGAAACCTCATCTTGAATGCACCTGCTTTCTGTGTATTTAAAATTTTCATCTTTTATTTTGATTGATGGCAGTTTTATTCGTCTTTATTAACTTCATTTCCTAGTTTACTTTGTCATTTTTTTCTCTTTCTTTTTCTATCTCCTCCAAGTGGATACCCAGTTCCTCTAGTTTTGTGTCTGGTACCAAGGGGTTTGTTTGTCTCATGCTTCTGAAAAGAATGCATACACAAAGAACCAAAGCAGGAGAATCACTGGTCCAACACTAATGATCTACGAGAATTTGGGCTTGGAGGAGGTATAAAAAGATTACTTAAATATCTTTTAAAATTAGAAATTNCAATACAAATAAATAAGCCATAGGGTGTGACTTGGCCCTCTCACTGTCCCAGTAATAATCAGTGGACCACATCTCAGGTCCTCTCACTGTCCCAGTGGCAAAGTTGAGGAGCTACACATAGCTCAGCATATAAATACCATTTTCTGTTCCTCTGNTTTTTNAGGTACCAGCTTTGACTATGCTGCATTGGAGGTTGTACATGGGGCCATCAAATGTACCTCCAGATCCTCCATCTCTATGGAGGCAGCATGAGGATGCTGACTAATTTTGATGATGCCAGCAGATTACTACCAGCTTTGCTGGTGGTATCAGGGTGGGCCTGATGTGGAGGATTCTGCAGGGCTCTGAACTCAGAATCATGTCTCCAGAGCTCTGACAATGCATACACATGTTCAGGCAAGCGCACACACACACACACACACACACACACACACACACACACACACACACACATTGGGACCAAATACTTCTGCAGGCTTGATAGAAGACTTTGAAAATCTTGGTGTCCTGAACTAGCAGAGAAAATGGATGCCTTTGTAGACATTCAAGCACAGAGGCAGCTGATTCCTGCACTCACCAGCAGCTGGGATCTTTCTGAAGGGGCAGATACAACCTCTAAAGCCCACTAATTTGGATCAGAAATATTCCAAGTTCATCTTGAGGGAAAAGATGAATTGCTTTTAAAAGCACTTTAACTAGGGCTGCAGGATTGGTGCTAAGTTCAAATTTCAAATACAGCAAATGCTTTCTTCAATATATGTGTAAGAAATATATATATATATATATATATACTAACATTTCATTCATTACTTATTCAAAATTTAGTTTTTAAATGTACATCCTGTAATCTCAGCACTTGGCAGTAGTAGAGGTAGTGGGATCAGGAGGTCACGGTTGTCTTCTGTCACACAGGAGTTTGAGAGAAGCTGAGCCTACATAAGGCCCTGCCTCAAAACAGAACCCTAAGAAAAATAAGTAAATAAATAAATAGGCTTCTTGCATTTTATCAAGTAATTAATCCCTAACTCGTGGACTTTGATAAAGTATATGTCTTTATTTTATGTGAAAAGAGCATCCCCTGAACTTTTACATCTCTCAACTAGCTGTTCTTCAGGGAGCAGGGGTCCTAGCAACTTAAGAATTTCCTCATGAATGTTGCCGTGTGGGAAGAATCAATCACATGTCTTGAATGAGGAAGAACATCTTTATGCTAATCTGCCAAGAATATCTGTAAAACACATTCCAGAAATAATTTTAAATATTTAAAAATTGAGGGAAAAAACAAAGCAACAACAACCACAGATTTTGAAATCCATGTGTGTGACATTTTAAGATGTTTATATAATTACTAAGTTTTCTATTAAGCTAATAGAAAAGAAAAAAAGTTGGAGGAGTGNTGTACATGACTTTAACAATTATTATAAACTATAGAAATCATGACACTGCAATATTGTAAATGGAAGAGCTGAACAGAATAGAGACCCTGGAAATGACCNAGGTGAACACAGTCTATTGATCTTTGACCAAGTAGCAGAAGTTACAGAGTGTAGCAAAGGTCATCTTNTCAACATGTTTGGACTGGATATCTCATGATAAAAGAATATAAATATAGATCTTAAACCTTTTACAAGAATCAATCCCAAGGAGGGGTGTGCATGTCATGAACAGTTAGGATGCTAGATCTAAACGCAAAATTCAAAAATACAAACCCAGGAGATACTGAGGTAAACAATTAGGTGCCCTTGAGTTTGATGAGGTTTTAGATTTAGCATAAAGAGCCTGGTCCATGAANGAGCATCTTTATTATGTGCTGAATTCATAAAAATGAACACGTGTGTTCTTGAACATGTATATTTCNTTGAGAATGAAAATACAAGCCATATTCTGCAAGAACATCTTTGCAAAACANATACACATACAGGATAGAGGAATAGAATTCATAACATGCAAATTTCTTAGAACTCATNCTTCACAAAACAATCCAATTACAAGATGATCAGCAGACACAAGTAGTTGCCTTACCAAGAAGACCTACAGGTGATAAATCAGCTCCCATAATTCATAAGTGCAAATTAGACATCACAGTGCACCTGTGGAAATGGCCAAAATCTCACCACCAATAACAAGTGTTGGCAAAGATACGGAGCAACAGAAACTCACTGATTGCAAATTGGANAGCTACNTTGAAAGAAAGTTTTTCAGGTTCTTATAAAACCAAAACCATCCTTGTCATACAGTCCAATAACGACTCTCGTCATTATCCCTCCAACTTGAAAAGTTGTGCCTACACCACACCTGCCTGGATAACAGTATTATTCACAATACCTCAAATTTGTGAGCAAGAAACATACCCTTCAGTCAATGGCTGGGTAGATAAACTGTGGTTCATCCAGACCACAGAGGAATTATATCTGAGGATAGGAATCAGCCACTGAGCCACAAATACACACGAAAGATAGAAACACATGTTCTATGAAAGAGAAACCATTCCAAAACAGAGAAACCATTATAAAAAGGCTAGACATTTTGTGGCTCTGACTCTGTGACATTCTGGCAAACAGCAGCATTGAAGACAGTGAGAAGATCAGTGATTGACAAGGCAGGTGGAGACAGAGTGGTGCAGAAGACTTCGAAGAGGGTGGAACCATCCTGTCTGATACTGTGGTGATGGACAGATGTCATTAGCCACCTACCAAAGCCCATAGACTGTATACTACAAATTCTGAACCTTAATCGAATTACTTATGTGATGTGACATCACTGGCCCATCAACTGCACACACATCTGGTACTGTCAGGAGGTGCTGACACCAGGGGCCACAGGAAGGGGAAGAGATCACAGGGGGCCTCTGGATGTCTTGTTTAGTGTCTCTCTGGACTTAGAACTGCTCTACAAGTCAAGTCCCTCGAAAGTGCCAAAAAAGCATATGTTGATAAAAATGATACATTAAAATAATACATTTGACAAAATAGGAAAAATAATTTATATATATATAATACTTGAGATTACAAACTTGGTTAGTGGCTTGCTTGGTACATTAGACTCAACTAAAAAGAGAATTAAAGGGTTAGAATGCAGAGTTTAAGAAATNAACCTGTCTATAGCAAAAACACAAAATGGGAAGATCTGGTGCAGAAGATAGAGAAAAATTGATTGTGTCAAATCAGTGTTCTGACAGGCTCTCAAACACCTCTGGAAGGATAAGAGAAACCCCACTGTAGAGGCGTCAACATTGGAGGAACCCTGATTGGAAGGCAGAGAAGAGTTTATTATCTTTAAAGCACTAAGAAAAAACAAAGAGCAACTTAGAATTTTCTAACCCGTAAAAATAAGTTTTATAAGAAGGATAAAACTGAGACACATTCTCAACCAAACACAAACTGAAGAGTTGACTAAAGACTAAAGCTCACAAAGGAACCTTCTGAAGATGGTGTTTACAACAAAAGCATGTCAGAAAAAAGGGGACTGAGAGAGATGCCATGGGGTGATGTTTGAGTGGTCNGTATATTTTGGTGAAATAGTAAGCACTTAATCTGGGTGGTTTTCAAAAATGATACAAACAAAATCTCACAATAGTAGTAAATAAATCCTCAGATT
>LZPO01035783.1:0-10245 GCA_001675575.1 Neotoma lepida | reverse complement strand
TAATTACAGAAAACAAAGACTTTAATATTTCTACACCATCATTCCTCAACCAATATAAAATTTTGTTGAAATACTTGGTTTTATAAATTGCTGTTAAGTTGCTGACATAAGTTTTTTTTCACTTAAAAATGATTAATTAAGTTTTGGGATTAGGAGAGAATTTTCGGCAATTTCTGAAAGGCTGTAAACATACTTTTCCTTATTGTACCATGTATTTACATGAATTGGTATCTGCACATCTTCAACATTTAATCATCAAAATATAGATGAATTCTAAAAAAATGTTGAAGATGTGCTATCCCGCAGAATCAAATATTCAGCCATGACTTCATTCTTCANGTAAAAACAAACAAGTACACCCACCTCAGTATGCAAATTTGCCTTTATCNTAAGGAAATGGTAAATTATATGTATAGCAAAGAACTGCTTTAACACAAATTTCTTTATAACTGGTTTTCAGCAAAAGTTTGTTTTGTGTATCAGTTTAGTATCAGTATATGCCCTGGATCATGTAAAATTTGCTTGTGTGAAAAGGGGTCCCAAGTGGGAAGGGGATAAGAAGCCTCCTCGTTGTCAGCCAGCTCTGCACCTCAGGGACCTGACTCACACTGGCTTTACATCTTTTCTTGTATGTTCTTTTAAACATAGTCTGGACTCTGAGACACTGAAGAATTTTTGAATCTTTGACAAATGTTGACTATAGAATTGTATTAAGATTGCCTTGGCCTGTTTTGTAAAAGAGAAGGGAGGTGAGCATAGAGTCAGAGGTGAATGGGGTGTTTAAGAACTGGTGATAGAGACCTAGTTATGACTGGGGTAAAACTCCATCCCATAAACTCTGGGGTAAAATTCTGCTCTCCATAAACATGGATCAACTCACTTGTGTTGAGAATATTAAAATAATACCAGAAAATTTAAAATGGTCACTAGGGAATTCAGCTTAATAACGTTACAACCTTAAGCTAGGGAAACATTTGCTAAAGTGGGCACCAAATGCAGAAGCCTTGAAGAGAATAAGAAGGACATGGATGGGGAACTCTTGCAACATCAGATGAAGAGCTCCTCTGTCCCAAAACACACAAAGAAAACAAAAAAGATAAACCATCGCCAGGGGTTCAGATTTACAATACATTTATCTAACAAAGGATTAATCAGGAAATATATATTTCAAAAAAAAAACTTCTCAAATCAGTAATAAAAAGGCAAGCAACCTAATAGGTTCACTGCAGAGGGAAAATATGGCAAACAAACACAGGAACAGCTGCTTATTCTCATTAGTAATCTGAGAAATGCAAATTAAAACAATAATGAGATGCCATTTGCACCCACCAGATTGGCAAAAGTTCCAAAGTCTGACAGTCCTACTTGTTGGTGAGGACGGATCCCTGAGAAGGACCTCGGCTTGGCTGCCGAGACAGGGCCTGCCCTGGCTTTGGAAATGTTTTCTCTCATGNCCTGGGGACACTTGCTGTGGCCGCACACTCCGGAGAAACACTTCTGCAGGTTCACTAGATGTCATGCTGGGGATGGCACACAGCAATAGAATGAAGGTGTTGGATTGTTCTCAACGGGGAGACCAGATAAACCAGGGTTCCATACACAGAGCACAATGCTATGGTGAAAATGGACAGACAGGGCATGGGTAGCTGCTTGGACCTGGGTCTGGACCTTTGAAGTCAAATTAAAATGAAGCCACCGTGAAAAGTGTATCTGAGTAGTCATTTATGGTCAATTGAAATATATTTCAATGAGTAAGAAATATGCCAACTTACTTTCTGTTTCAGTGTGAGTGTTTTAATCTGGGAAATTTGAAACTTATTGTTTGTCCCTGGAAGGGTTAATTCTTCCCAACTAGCTAGCACGTCTTCTAAGTATCTTAGCAGATGCTGTGTGGGGTTACAACACTCCAATGTCAAAGGAATCAAATCCATGAGTTCTGGTGTCAGGGCTGAACATGTCAATATATCGATGGCCTCTGTGCCCAACCTATTTATTCTTTTGTTGTCATCTAAGAAGTGTCTGGAACAATGAGGGGGCTGGGGCATTAGAGACACCTTAGGTTTGCACAACAAATTTGGAACAAGGGTGATGGCGGGCACCTGAGGATGAGCTGCCTGAGATGCATGTGTAAGTGAGTGATGGAATCCAGAGAGACAGTTGGACCTGGTGTGTGTGTGACACCTGGTACCTCTCTGGGCTCTGTACTGTCTGTAGATTTGTTTTCAGGACTCACCTTGCTAATTGAAGANTCNGCAACTGATTCTTCGGTCTTCCCCACTCATTTCTGTTACCTGTGGCTCCTTAGAAACAGAACTCAGTTGCACTTGACAATTTCAAAGATGTAATGAGAAGCCTTCCAGGAGAATTGTTGATGGGATATTTTGGGGAGGTGTTGCTACCTTCCAAACATGATGCTTCAAAGATTATTCTTTTTCATATATCCCCTAACCCCACTTTAACTCAAAAAGTAACTTACTTTTAAACAATCCAGGGAAAGACATGTCCCATAAGACAGAAAAAAAAAAAAAGGTTGACTATTTCAATATTGTAAAGCATCAGGTTGAGAATACAGGCAGCTGAAATCCTGCTAAATCACACATCCCCTTCCCTCTGCTCTGCCCTGCCACCCCTCCCTGTAAGGAGCGTCTCCTGGCTGAGACGACTTTGCTGAAATCATGAACACATGGGTAGGAAATAACCCAAAGATGGGGACTCTGAAAATGCAGGATTGATAAAGTAATTTTAATTTGGCTCTACATATGTTAAGGTAGTTAGGGTGACTCGTGAAGGAGTCCAACTGTGTGAAGACAGATGTGCTGGAGCTGATTAAAAGGCACACACCCTCTGCTCNCAGCCCGCTGTCTACACTGAGGCGCCAGGCTGAGTTCAGCTCACACTGTGTCACAGGAGCCGGAGCATCCGGAAGAAAGCTAACACACTGCTGATGATTCACCAAGGGCACCACCAACAGTCCACACCTCTTGCTGGCTACACTTCTGATATGAAAACCCATCCCTGGCTTTCAGCCCTGTGGTTCTTGGTGCCAGGAGGATCAGGGTGAAAGGAGCCAAGAGGACTGAGGAGAAGCCTCAGTCAATAAAATGTATGCCTTGACAGTGTGAGAATCAGAATTGGAACTCCAGAACTCACAGAAATAAAAAAAATCTGGGTGTAGTGGCAATGGCTTTAAATCCCAGCACTGGCAAGGCAGAGACAAGTAGATCTCTGGGACTTACTGGTCTGCCAAACAGCCTACTCAGCAAGTTCCAGGCCCATGAGAGACACCACCTCAAACCCAACCTAACCTAACCAAACCAAACCCAAAATAAACAGATAAATACACCCCAAAGTAAGTAGTATCTGCAGAACAACTGAAAGATTGTCCTCTGACTAACACATTTGCATGCATGCATACCACACACACATGTGCACCTGCACACATGAGCATGTACACACACACACACACACACACACACACACACACACACACACACAGGAGGCAAGGAAACTGCAATTTGGAGCTAGCAGCCATGGTGTAGGCCTGGCTTCTCCCTGTGCATCTAAGCATTTGCTTTTCCTCCCCACTGTTAATAATGTTCAAACGTAGCACAGCTAAAACCCTGCTGCTGCATTGATCCTTGCACAGTCTGGGGCCAGGGAGGTCCAGACTGCACATGCTCTCACTGAGGCAGCTGGGCCCCTGCTGTGGCTGTCCCTTCCCAGGGAACAGCCAGGGCCAGACGCCNTGCAGAGCCACCTGGTGTCCAGGGAAACAGGAAGAGGATCAATATGGTACCAGAGACTTGGGGGAAGGGCTCCTTCATCTCTCAACCTAGTAGAGCATAATACAGCTGCCAAGACCTTGTAAGATGGGCTTCCTCTGAGGTCTTGGGACCTGACTCCAGAGCTGTGTAAGCAGCCCACTGCTCTGAGGCAGGCCAAGAGGTTCCTGGTGGCATCCGTCATATCTGCTGTGTTGCCTCTGAAGACCATAAACACTAGATTCAGAGGCCTTAGTGAGGGTGGCATGACCTCTGAANTCNCTACCTTTGTGACACCCTTTCTGAACTCTGCAAGGTGTTGGATGTCCTAGCAAATCTGAGGTGCATTTTTCTATCAGTCTCAGGGTGATGGCTATGGCAGGTATATCCCTGTCTGTCCCAACGAGCATGCTCACCTTACCCAAATTGCTCTTCCTCAACCATATCAAAAGCCAAGTTTCCCCTCAAAGGACTCTGAGGATTGCCTCACAGTGGTAACAGAACAGTTATAGTGCTCGCCTGCCCTCAGTGGAGGAGTGAGGTGAAGATGGGGACCTCCGTCCTGGCTTGGTGCTAAGGAACTGGTTTTGTGTGTTGTCTCATCACCAAGAAGAAAGCCAGCGCAGAACCTGAACCAGATTTGCTGAGGNCGATCATGCTCAGGTTGCTGGGATTCAACAAGAAACAAGACTGGATTCACCCACTTCTACAAGTCTACCGACCCACCACCATTCTCACAGCCCAGGCATTTCTAGACAACTTTGCATTTCTGGGAAATTTGAACATAACGACACAGGGGGCTTTTCTGTCCATTGGATCATAAAACACCAGTGCATGCCTGAGCTTANTTCTGAACACAATTTCAGCTGTTTTCAACCGGCATGGGACTCTCAGTTCTTCCCTCTTCCATGTTCCTCATTGATCACTCCTCCTGTCTATGACATTAAAATTCCCCTTTCCTGTGCTGTTCCATGGATCAACGGCTTCATTGAATCACCGTTTCTATGTCAATATCTGAACATATGCATGGCCTTCTCTTGGATAGGTGTATTCTTGCAGGGCAGAATGGCTGGCACTGGCTGGATGCTGGACAATAAAGCCAGCCGCCAAACCTCTCCCCATGCTCTCCACCTCTGACTTTCCCTCCAACTATGCCCAGCCATTCTGGTTGCTCCTCATGGCATCAGCCTGAACAAAGCATGCAGAGATGCTTCCTCACATGCAGGAGGCAAGGAGAAGGGCCTGCAGGGTCACATGCACCTGAAGTCTGTCCTCCAGGTACCTTCCCCAAGCGTACCCACACTGCTTTTCCTCATGTCCATGCATCTTTAGCGTCTGTCTATTTCTCTTTCCCTCTAACATGTGTCTGTGTGTGTGTGTGTGTGTGTGTGTGAATCTGTGTATATATGGAAACATAGGGCATGTGTGTACTCACATGTATGTGGAAGCCAGAGGACTGTCTACCTCTTCTTAGACAGGGTGTCTCACTGGCCCGGACTTGTCAGGTAGGCTAGGCTTTCTGCTCAGTGAACCCACAGACCTGGCTGCCTCTCTCCTTCCCCAGCACTGAGATCACAAGCTTGCATCACTATCCCAGGCTTTGGTAAATGTGAGTTCTGGGGACCAGAGCCTTGTCATCATGCTTTTCAGGCAAGCATTTTATTGACCACAACCACTTCCCCAGGTCCCCAATCTCTCATCATAAAGACATCAGTCACATTGGGTTGGGGCCAACTTTATGACCTACTTTAGCCTTAACCGTTGCTTTAAAGACTCCAAGCATGGTCACATTCTTGGGTATTGGGGGTTAAAGCCTCGATGTGTGATCTTTGTTGGGACATAATTCTGCCCACAACAAGTACCTCACCTGCAGCTGGTGTATCATGAATTTGTTTGGAGTGGTTTTTGCTGATTGGTACATGTGACTCTCACTCACGTATGTCTGATGGCTACTGATGCTGGGCCTAGTCCACAGCTCAGTGGACATCTTCATGCCACCATTGATTTCAAAGCTCAGAGGACATCTTCCTTCTATGTGTGANTCTTCTTGTTGTTTCTCTATTTTTTATTTAAGGGTTTTTATAGGATCTCAATAGAACATAATGAAGAAAATACTTGTTTTGAAAANTTTTTCCTAATCATCAGATGGTTGCTCATTTTTCTTGAAAGGTGTGTTTCCATGAAGTCAACCTTTACTGTTAAAATCATTGCTTGTTTTTACCTTTATATGAGATGTTTATGGAGACCTGTGTTTACAGTTTCCGTGTTCAGAATAACCATAAATTAAATTTTGTGTATGAAATGACATGTTGGCTAAGCTTTTTCATTTTTCCTGTGACCTGTGTTTGTTCCATCTTCAGAGCACTCAACCTTTGTATTATTAGCTCAGNACTGAACAGCAGCTGGCTGCACTTGCCTGGCTCCAGTCCATAGGTATCTGTCTTATTCTGCGATTTCTTACTGATGGTTTTACCAAAAAGCACACTNTGTTAAATAATGTAGCTTTCTATTAAGTCAAAANTACTGCTGGAATAAGCCTTCTCACTGTTTCTATCTNTAACTGACCTTTCAAATGAATCAATGTAAGCCATTACATTAAAAAGGAAGAAGAAAGCCTTTCTGGCAGCCTCAGTAGCTGCTCAGGTCACTTGACACAATTCAACAAGCTGTTCATGATGAACTTTCAGAAACACACCCTTCTGCGCCGTCAGTGAGATCCATGGAGCTACAGTTGAAAATGCAGNCACTGGTGAGATATTTGGGAGGTGGATAGAGACACAGAAAGAGATAGAGAGGAGGGGAAGACGGAGGGGGAGATCTCACATTTATCCGGGTAGATATTCATTTCCAGTGAGTACTGTTGAATGCCAGTAACAGTAGGAAATTGAACAAATGCAAAGGCTCATTACGTCACACATATGGGAGTAATGACTGACTGGGGTGTGTGAGGAGCAATGACTGGCTGATAGGGACTGTGACTGGCTTGAGAAATGGCACCCTTCAAATCTTGGGATTAAGAAAACCCCTTCCTACATNTCGAAACACAGGCATGACAACCACAGAACTGTGCCGTAACTAGGAAAGGAACCTACTCACACAGGCAAGGCCCAGTGAGCCATCCTTGTCGCTGCAGGCCATAAAGAGTGCATGAAGGACAGAGAATCTGGAACTAAATGGATCACTATTTTTTAGTGTGCCTACTTTGTACTATCACTGTGACATGATTTCCTCCTAGGAAAATAAATACGTATCACTCTAAATTCTAAATTATCACCNGAGCTAACTATGGAGTCTTAACAATATATATTTGAAGCACTGAATAATCATGACACATCCCTTGACTTCCATAGTGCAGCTGTCAATACAAGAGTCAGGCAAGAGAGATGCCAGCTGGGTAGTCATCCTCTGTGGTACCCAGAATCATCTTCAGTTCTCCACTCAAGACAGACTCACAGTTAGTTGTGGATAGCAGGGTGACTCTCTGCCTTTTAATTCAGGGTTGCTTTTTGTTGTTGTTGTTTTGTTTTGTTTTGTTTTGTGTGGTTTTTTTTGTCCATTTAACATATTACATTTTGGTTTGGGTTTGACATACCGATATTTGTTTTCAACTAGTGTCATCTGTTAGAAACACATTTTTGCACTTGTATGTGTATGTGGTGTGTATGCATGTTTGTGTGTGACATTCATGAATATTTGTATTATATTAGTATTCAACATATGTGTGTAGATGTGTGCACATGTGTGTGGAGGACAGAGATTGTCTTAGGGTTATTATTGCTGTGAAGAAACATCATGACTGAAGCAACTTGGGGAGGAAAGGCTTTATTAGGCTCACACCTCCACATCACAGTTCATCATCAAAGGAAGTCAGGACTNGAACTCAAATAGGGCAGGAACCTGGAGGCAACAACTGATGCAGAGGACATGGAGGAGTGCTGCTCATGGCTTGTTCATCATTATTTGTTCAGTCTGCTTTCTTATAGAGCCCAGGGATAGAACCTCCCACAATGGGCTGGGTCCTCTCCCATCAATTACTAATTAAGAAAATGCCCATCAGGTGTGCCTACAGCCTGACCTTATGGAGGCATTTTCTTAATGACCCCCACCAGGCATGACTTTAGCTTGTGTCACCANTGGTTGATTTACAACTAGCCAGCACACAATTGATGAGAGGACTTCCCAGTCACTGGGATTCNACTCCACGGTTCCATTTGCTCCAAGCATTCTTACTTGCTGTAATCATTCCCGGCTTTTTAAAAGCAGAAACATAGTTACTTTTCTTGTTGCTGTGACCANATCAAGAGAAAGCAAACTAAGGGAAGAGAAGTTTATTTGGCTCATGGTTGGAATGCATTGTGTCGGAAAAGGTGTTACAGCCGAAGTAGCTCTTGGCTGTGGATGCTGGAGCGAGAGGCTGCTTACTCATATTGGAGAAGAGCAGGAATCAGAGAGAGGGTTCCTGATGCCATCCAGGCTTCCTCCTTTTTCTTTTTCTTTAGTTAGGAACTAAAAAGAGATGGTACCATTCTCACAGAGAGTGGGAATTTCTTTCTGTTACACCTCCCTGGAAATAGCCTTACACATACACACACAGCTATGTGTCCGAGGTGGTTCCAAGTTCAGTAAAGTTGGCAATTAAGCTTAATCATCCCTAAAGAACTACTTGGCAGTCAATGGCTGCTAGAAGACATAGAGACAGTTTTCTTTAGGAAAGTGGCCCCTAGAAGGTTGCCCANGCTCCAGTAGATGGTCCTATGCCCATGTGCATACAGACTCACTGGATGGGGGTGCTTGGTATGTTTAAAATTGCAGGCATTCAAGAGGCAAAGGCAGGTAAGGTGGACCTTTAGAAGTTCTAAGACCAGTCTGGACTACACAGCTAGTTCATAGTTAGTCAGAGTTACATAATGTAACAGAAAGATGAAGGGCAGANGGGGAAGAGAGAGAGGGAGTGCAGAAGCTTGGGGAAGAACATGATGGGGAGGCTGGAAGGAGCTGGGGGCAGGTAGGGAGTAAATATGATCAAAATATATTTTATAGAAGTGTGACATTCACAAAATAAGTGTAAAATATTTTTAAAATATTAGCTATTACAATGGTTAATTGGGATTACTCNGGATTCCCAATTTTCATGTCAGTTGCACATGGCCAATAAGGTCCTTTAAAGTCATACTAATTCTTCCTTAGCTTAAATATGTGGATTTTTTNCCCCTATTGCTTCACAAGAAATAAGAAAAGCTGAAATCCACAGTTTTNTTAGAAAGAATACANTNCTTCCTCTCCTTAAGTCATCTGGTCTCTGCATCTTCAGTGCTCTGACAGGCATGAGACTATAGCTTCTTGGCTTCTCCAAGTAGTGGCAGGGTTAAGATGTAAGTACAGATCCATTCTGTGAAGACCTCAATGGTGGATTTGAGCTCTGTGGCACCACTATGAAATTTACCATCTGAACGGAGTGAAAGGAAATGATGACAATAATTACATNATTAATTATTGAATGATGATTGGGTTTAATTTTATAGACATATTTATAACANCCTATGATATATTTCTACTCAAAAGCTATTTTAAAACAAATATTTTTGAAGTATATTCTCCATATGTCTACATACACTAAGTAAAGCTTACAATTCCCCTCTGTATGTATGAGTTACTTTTACATTAACTAAGTNTAAGCAACATAGTGACACAGTGAGTTTCCAGTTAGAACCTGTCCATCCATCCAACCCCTCATCTGATTTTGGAAGTGTTTGGAAAACTTGCTATTACTTTGATCTTTTAACATAATCAATCATTCTTCAGAAGGTAAATGTTATAAGTATCAAACCAGAAATGATTGACATTTGAAGTAGTGCTTNCTCCAANAGCATTTTCCATATTTAAGTGAAGGATTCCTATAAGTTCTAGAATATTTGGGCTCTGAGAAGTTTCTGTAAAGAGCCTGGGAGTCTGTGTTATGCTCAAGTGTGCACATATCTCAACCTCTGTCTCTTCTCAGTTNTATGCTTTCCCTTCAATTCAAGGACACAATAAAAACATAAAAGAATAAAATAGAGTAAGCTTTGAAATTAAGTTTATCTATGGATGATTCCCTTGTAAATTCACTAAATTTAGATACTATGAGATCATCTTCCTCAATTTCATATTTTTGTCTGCATTCAGAATAAGACAAATTTGGAAGTGAGGATATAGTTGAGTACCTGCATAGTTTGTGCAAGAACCTGGGTTTGATCATCAAAATGAAAACAAAATATTATTCAGAATGTAGAATACAAAATCATCATAATAGAAAGTTTATGAAATGGATGCATAAGTCAATATATTCCGAAGGCAGTTACTTAGTTTCAGAGCTGAACCTTGCATATCATTCATGGTCTCAATATTTAATTGGGTTTTGTCATGCTTTATAGGGGTATCCTTTGGAGTTCTTTATAAGTTCCCTCTGCCCACACAGGGTGAGGTAAAACCTGTGTAACAGTGTAGT